>LGRX02030771.1:58697-98420 GCA_001247695.2 Cymbomonas tetramitiformis | reverse complement strand
GATCGCGCGATGGCGTCTCGAGCCTGAGCCGTCCGACTGGGGATGCAGGGCCACTTCATGAAAGCTCTGAGCATTCGCCAGAACGTTCTGGGAAAGCAGCACCCCGAGGTTGCGGCCGTGACGACCAACCTGGCCTCCCTGCTTGCGACGGTGGGGAGGCTCGACGAGGCGGAGCAGGTGGGGCCCCGCGTGGAAGTGCTGTACCAGACGTTGATGCCACTCAGGGCAAGGGGGCGCCGCCGCGCACCTGGGTCTTGAAGCGCACGCTGCGGTGTGATTGGACAGATGTATCGCTGGTCCGTGGCCGTGTACGAAGACGCACATGGAGCAGATGACCCGCGTGTAGCCACCGCGATAAACAATCTTGCGGTGCTGCTTCAAGGTGCATCATCCATCGCTCGTGGCGTGTCTCGCAAAATCGCCACAGAGCCTCGGGGTTCCGCATTGGCGCTCAGCAGGACTCTTCGACACGACACTGTGAGCACCGGGCCCTCTGGGTTAAAGTGCCAGGTGCACCTTCCTGTGAGGAAAGGATGGCATGTCTCCACATCCCACTTGGATCAGCGTGGCAGTGTGTTCAATATGCAGGAGCTCGTATAGTTGACGTGCAGTGGTGTGTTCAATATGCGGGAGCTCGTATAATCAACGTGCGGTCGTGTGTTCAATATGCAGGAGCTCATATAGTCGACGTCCGGTTGTGTGTTCAAGGAGCTCGTATCGTTGATGTGCGGTCATGTGTTCAATATGCGGGCGCTCGTATAGTCGACGTGCGGTCGTGTGTTCAATATGCAGGAGCTCGTATAGTCCTCAGGTCACTCGTATTCCCAAGTCTGATCGCAGACCCAGCATTTTCAGATCTGCGCGCACTTTCAAAACGGGCGGAGGGTAGATGAGACGAAGTGGTGACAGCGAGCTTGGGACGTGGCCCCACTCAGGCAAGGGCGCCCGCGAGGCGGTGGAGCTGCACCGACGCTGCCTCGCAATCAGGTCCACCTTCTTTTTGGTTTAAGCTGAGGGGGGTCAGAGATAGTCAATGCGAGTTATTTTCACGCAGCAATGGCATTGCTTTCGGCCGGTTGCAGGGAGCAAAGTGTGGGACCGAACCATTTGGACACCGCGGTTGCCCTCAGCAACCTCGCTCTCGCCACAAAGGTAAAGCATGATTTGAAACTCGATGGCGCCAAAATCCTGGCCACTGTGAGAACCTTCCTCGGACACGCGAGCGTGACTGCAGGGATGGCATGTGCGGGGAATTGACAGCACAGCGGGTGCTTGCTTTATGGACTTGATTTGACACAGCAGACTGCCAATCCCAGAATGCCGTGGTGGTTGGTATGGCATTAATGAGATCGATGATGATGGCGGCGCCCAACACATTCATGGCTTCAATGACAGGCGATGGTGTCATGGGGGGGCGACCCGTTAATGATGGCCGTAGACCGGACAGACTGGAATTGACGGTGGTGCTGGTAGCAGTCGGCATGGCAACGGCAGGGGTATTCTGGTGGGCAGCCGGCATTACCATGGCAAGGCTGCTTGTGGGGTCGGGTACTTTCGGAAACTCAGGATTCGGGCGCCGCGGCCCAGCAGCTGGAAGCCGTCAAGCTGCTCCAGCGTGCCCTCGAGATCCGGGAAGCCGTGCTAGGTGCTCGGCCATCCTCCTCGCCTTGAGTTGCTACGTAATAGTCGGTTGAAGGTTGCATCCAGTGGGCGGTGCGAGTGGCCCATGACAGAGATCACAATGCTGTAACTGATCTCTCACCCCAACCAGCTTCACCCTCTTCTCTCGGATCGGTTTCAGTTGCCTGCTTTGCACTACAGGCCCGGAGCACCCGGAAGTTGCCGCTTCATATGTTCATCTGGCAGGTATCTCCACGACTTCCATTGCCTATCCATGCGCATGTTTAGACTTAGTAGCATCACAATCATCATGGCATTTGGCATTTGGCATCGCACGCACCGAGCTGCCTATTGGGCGCCCGATGGAACCGCTGGCCCGTGCTTTTTCTTCTTCCTCAATCGGGCCTAAGTGAAGGCGTCGACCATTGTTTGCGGGCGCTGTGTGCGGTGATGATGCATGGCATGCTGTCAGTCTTCGTATCTGGTGTGCTCTGTGCCGTGCAGGCGCCATGCATGTTGGCGGCACCGCAGATGATGCACAAATAGACGCACTGTACCAACGAGCAGGCAGCATCTATACTTCAATCTACGGCCCGGAGGATCCGCGTGTGAAAGAGGTGATACAAATCGACTTTTTGCAATTTCGTTTGGATTGTGGGAGGCCATGTAGTCACTGTGTGTCAGCCTGCAGCTTCTATTGGTGCAGGCCATTCACTATTGGCTTGTTGCTGTGTGTATATGCTTATCCTTGCGAATCCTTTGGCACCCCGTAGCCACAGTGTGTGTATGATTATGTGTGTGGCTTATCCTTGGACCGTTTCCTTCGGCATTATATAGCCACATAAGATCGGCTGCACTATGTGCCCTCGCCGGGGATCGATGGATTCCGCATACACTTCGGGGCAGTCATCCGGATTTTCTGGAGCTCACTAGTGGAGAACGGGACCCCCTAAGCCTCACTGCGCCACCTGAGCGCCTCTGCAACAACACTGCCTGGGCAGTGATGCGGTGCCTCTGAAGGCGGTTCACCTCTACCACCCGAGCTGCCCGAGCCATCTCCTCACCACCAAGCCTGCGCTCAGAGCCTCCCGGCTCCCTGAAGCCTGCTTCAAAGCCTGGTCTCAAGAGAGCTTATCCACTCCTAACATATCCGGTGTTCCAAAGGGCTGTCCCAAGGGGCTGAGAATGATAAATTGGTGTGTCTCTCTCCCTTCTGTCTGGTACCTCATGGGTGTTTCACCTGCTGGGGGACTGGGGATCATGGGCCAAGATGTGAGGCGCTGGCATCTCGTTGTGGACGGGGACGGCCACTGGATGGATGTCGGTGATGGGATGTGGCTGTCGCTGTGGTACCTTTCTGATGGGCACTGCACCTCGAGGAATATGGCAGACTAGTCTGCTTTCTTTGCAAGGAGAGACAGGTTGGGGCGAACGCCTCGCTCTCTGTCCTCCCTTGATCTCTGCAGGGAGTGCCTCGGCGCCGCTTCTGGTTTTTGCTTTTGTGCATCTTCCATTGTCCCTCCATTGATTTGCATTCATCGACCAACAGGTTCCATTCATTCATCAACTGCGAGGCCACCGGGGGGGCATGCCGGCAGAAATCGCTGACTCTGACAACCGGGATTCAGCAAGCATTGGGTTGCGTCATGTTGCGCAGTCTCATGTGTTCGGCAGTGATTGGTTCATACATACATGCATACATACATGCATACATACATACATGCATACATACATACATACATACATACATACATGCATACATACATACATACACGCTGCTTTGCATTGGTTTAGAGGTGTGTGTGTGTGTGTGTCGGTGGAAGTGGGTTTTGGGAGGCGGTTATCCCTGTGGTGCCATTCTGGCGGGCACTGCCTCTTGGAGAGCTCGGTAGATTCGTCTGTCGTGCTGCGAGGAGAGGCAGAAGGTGGTGATGTACAACTTCTGTGTTCTCCCTTGAATTTTGTGGGGAGCACTTAGGTGCCCGCATGTTTCCTTTTTGACATGGGTGTCCATGCTGTGTGGTGTGACTGCATTCATGACATAACCATGGACCAACAGGTCCCATCCATCGACCGGGAGCCACTGGGGGGCATGCCAGCAGGGTCCGCTTACTCCGTTACCCAGAGACCAACAATTGTTGGGCGATGATCGGTCACATCGTTTCATCTTTCCATGCTGCTTTGCATCAGGGTTGGGAACATGTATGAGTTTGTGGTATCTTGTCACGGCCCCGCCCTGCTCCTGATTTGCTTCTCACATCCACTGGGATGATGGTGGGCTGGCTTTTGTTGGCCGATCTCATGCCGTTCAGTGTGTCGGTGGTATCTTGACACAGCCCTGCCCCTGTTCTCGAATGCTTCTCACATCCGCTGGGATGATGATGGGCTGGCTTTTGTTGGTGGGCCTCATGCCGTTCAGTGTGTGTGTACAATAATATCTATGTGTGGCATTTATGCCTGATTATTAGTGCCGATGTTTGCCTGCCAGGTACTGCAAAGGTGTAGGCAAGCGCCGTCGTTAGATAATAGCCAAACAGCCACACTGACTGTGTTTGATTCAACACAAGGGCTGTCCACAGAAGACTTGGAAGAAATGGGTCACAGCCAGATATGAAAATGCGCAGTCCAAATGTTATCAAAGAAACTAGATATGTATACTGCAGCATAATGCTAATTAAGCACATTACACCACTTTCCACGAAACATTGTCCCTTCGATATACGAAGAAAATATGTCTTGGTTAGCGCTTGAATTAGAAGTACCTTTCGGCCTTGTTTGTTATTCGGCATCCTCACGTGATCACACAGGGGGGGTATCACAATTCCTAGTCCCGTCTAGAAGTATGAAGTCCCCTTTGGGCGAGCCCTCCCAAAATGTATGGCATTTTCATGACGCCAATTTTCTTAGGGCATGCGGGAACAGTTCCTCAAGTGCACATGCATACCGTGATATTGCATGCACTTTTTGCAAGCGAGAGTACCCACACCAGGGAATTATTCTACTTTTTACACCATCAGGTGATCATTTTATTAACATTGGGGGAGTGCAATGATTACGGAAGTGCACATGCCAAAGTAGGGCAGTGAAGAATATCAGAGGACGCAGAGCCGCATTATACTACCTACCTGGGATTTAAATCCAAACTCAAGTAGGGGCAAATTTTACTGGGGACTTAAGAAAACGACTTAACGATGCTGGGTGTCTCATCCTCCAGCAGGCAGCATTTCTCGGGAAGCATGATGAACTATTCGTGCGTGTGTACGTGTGTGAACGCCTCACTGGTGTAAGGTATGCTTATGTACAGCTTGCATTGTCAGATTATCGGTTTGCATTCATCGACCGACAGGTTCCATCCATCGACTGTGAAGCCACAGGGGGGCATGCCGGCAGGAGTCGCTCACTCCGCAGAGTTGCGTGAGGTTGCGCAATCTCACATGTTTGATAGTGATTAGTGCCGCATACACACACACACATTCATATATGCATGCATGCATATGTACATACATATATGCCGCATTGCATTTGTGTGAAGGTGTATGTGTCGGTGATATCTTGGCACATTCCCGTCTTGTTCCTGATTGCTTCTCATATTCGCTGGCGGCATAATGATGGTGGGCTGGCTTATGTCGGTGGGCCTCGTGCCGCTCAGTGGGTACCGTGTCTTCAGTAATGATTTTTATTACTGAATTCTGGTGCAATAAATCAGACTCAACAGTTTGTTGATGGGCCGAGAACGAATATATATTTATTAGTTGTTCTTTGTTCTTTTAGTAGAGAGCCTGTCTACCAACTATTTAATTAATGGACTTTGTTTTTTAAACATACCGAACATTTTGTTGAAATATTTAATTATTTTCACTTTTCAGGCCGATGGTATGCTGCTTGCTACCTGAGACATCGTACATGCTACATGCGGTATGGCAGAGGACACGCATAGAAGGATATTATCACTGACAATATGACAAAACTACTGATGTAAACAATGCAATTATACAATGATCATATGGGTTCGTTGCGCACTATCAGGATGGGGGCACACAGTTCATGCAGTACACAAGCACTGGGAGTACGGTGAATAATTGAGACAGGCGTCACGCGAAACTTGCACTAAAACTATGCTACTGCACTTGCAGTGCCAGAACCCTCTGCTACCTCCTCTGTTATCGTCTGCTCAGGTGCTCACTTGCCGCAGGTGCCATAATACCCTGCAATCGGGCTACCACGTGCTTTAACATTTCTAGACATACACACCGCCGAGTCCCCCATTATGATTACCGTACTACAGTCCCGACACGAAGTCCGTCGGCGTGTGGTGGTGTGCAGTGAGAACGATTGTGACGGGTCGAGCATTATTTTGCCAGTTAGCCATTGTTGGTTGTTGTTGGCCGGAATCGACGACATTCGAATTAATTACGGCCTGATTGTTTGTTCTTTTAGTGGGGGGTGTGTCTACGAATAATTATTTAATTAGTCGGGTTTTTTTTCACCACTGGGAATCGAGCAAACCAATTAATTCTTTGCTATTTTTTTACATAGGTCGTTTTGGGGCAAAAATAATTATTTAATTTTAAAATCAATAATGAAGACACGGTATGTTGCGTATGTGTGTGCTTATCCTTGGCCCGACTCATCTGGCACACCGTAGCCGCAGAAGACCGGCTGTACGACTGTATGCGGTACCCACGCCGGGGATCAAAGAATACATCACACCCACTTCGGGACACTTATCCGGATTCTCCGGAGCTCGCTAGTGAAGAATGGGACCCCCTACGCGTTACTGGGCCACCCGAGCCCCTCTGCATCCGACGTGTGTGTGTGTGTGTGTGAATGTACCATATAATATGGCCCCGTAGATGACCTTGACCGGAATCGAAGGAGCAGCAGCCGGTTGAGCGGTCAACTCAACGCCCGTACCATCAGTCACCAGTAGCTTCCGCCGCAGCAGCATATAGCTAGCACCAGCATGTCATTGCAGCGTGCCGCGCTCTTTGCGGGCGACATCGGCCGTAGCACTGGGGATTGACGCGCCGACCCGTCTATAATCCTGCATATCATATCATTGCTTTCTTTGTTTTTTGCATCAAGTGACTGTCCCTGGCAGGATCTTTCCCTGGTCTTTGCCGACGAGGCTGTGGCTGCTGTATCAGTGGCAGTGTGAGACGTTTTCTGAAGTCATGTATAAATGTGTTGTACCGTTTAACATTCTGCAGGTCGTGCCATCGCTTTGGGTGCCCCCTGTACCTGCAGAATCCGAGTTGCATAAACTCTGACCGAGCCTCGCGGATCAAGGTATTTGCTGCTTTGTTGTGGTGAATGTAGTCAATCGATAATGACCACTGTTTGCCTGCATGTGTGTAGGTATCACAATGATCACGGCGGAGCTGGGTTTTATATCATGCGTCATGTACACCAAAGGAAATGCCTGGCAAATGCGGGACTCTTCGAAACATATAATGTCGGCTCAGCTGCCGGGATAAATGGGTAGAGTCGCAGGCTGAGACTACCTAGTCTCGGCAATCAGACAGATCCTCTCTAGCAAGATATGTAGCTTGAAATATGTTGTACATAGCACATGGTACATAATATCCTGCTCAGCAATCGGCCTCAATCAGTCTAGCCATTTGCTTGTCTGTCCAATATTACAAGATATATCTCGACATGTTTCTCATCGGTCTCCTGTAGCTCCAAAAATATTTACATAAGAAACAAGAACTTGTTTTTTTCTAGAAGTTACATCTACCAAATCTCAAAATATACAATGATAAACTATCAAGTTATGACAAACATTATTACGCAACAAAAGAATTGACTCTTTTCATTCGCTTGTTTGGCATAGTTTGATGCTGAGGTGTGCAAATCCTGTCACTCGGCGACCGCTGTTCACCAATCTCCTCACAATGTTCAGCAATCCGGTCGAAAGCCTCCTCCATCACCTCCGGAGGCCCTGCACTCACCAGTGAACGGCCCAATTACAGCTGCACTAGACTTTCCTAATCAGCGCTGCACTGACCACGAGAACTGCAAGGACAGGGAGCCAAAGAGGCGGGATCACAGCGTGGTGCAAGAGGTGGAGACACACCGGCAAAGCACAGACGGAACATTCCCTCAGCGCGGAAGAGCTCGCCAGGGAGCACCATAACGGACTGCCCCTTGAACAGTTTCTGCGCAAACTCTGAGGCATCGGAGACACCTGCTCGGCGAAACACCCAACCTTCAGCACTCTGGGCCTAAACAGGATGGCGCGCACGAAGAGCTGCCGTCGAAGCAAAAACAACAACAACTCCAGCTTCCCATGCCACCAAGATTCGAAGAGCTGCACCTGGAAAGTGAGCAAAGTCGACCCCAATCATGACGTACATCGCTCCCTTCGGGCGCGCGGCTATGAATAGGCCAGGGATCCCCTCTGTGCGGCGAATGCAGACCTCCGCGCTCGCCTCTAACTTACTCATCACCCCTGCAAGCCAGCTGTCGTCAACCTTCTTCAGCATTTCCTGCACATTCCCCCACCCTTCCAGGTGAGACAAAGGGCTCTCAGGCCAGGGCCGGCAAAAGGGCTCTCAGACCAGGGCCAGCAAAAGGGCTCTCAGGCCAGGGCCGGCAAAAGGGCTCTCAGGCCAGGGCCGGCACAAGGGCTCTCAGGCCAGGGCCGGCAAAAGGGCTCTCAGGCCAGGGCCGGCAAAAGGGCTCTCAGGCCAGGGCCGGCAAAAGGGCTCTCTGGCCATTCAGGCTGTCAGCATCGCCTAGCATCACTCTGCAGTTACGATGAGGTTCACAGTGGAAAGGGGGGTTCGGAACAGGCGAGAAGGATGCAACGATGCAGAGGCCGCCAACACACCGGAACAGCCGCTTGGATGAGTGAACATGGGCCGAGTCGAATCATGTGTTGACCTTTCATCCCGTGTGAAAAGTCTGCAGCCTGGTCACACCGCTCCAACCGCTGGCAAAGTCATTTGCTGGACATATACTTAGAGCGCCCTGAAGGATAAAAGCATGGCCCATAGGTATGAAACAAGTTGAATATGCAGCAGCGCGCACATACACTACGCGCTCGCGGAATGGGCGCGTATATGTTGAGGAAGTATCGCCGTTATGGCTGTTAAGTCACGTGACCGACCACAAGAAGCCCATACACACACTTTGGCGAGTACTGTAGCCCAGGTAAAAAGCAGGAAACGGCATAGCGAGATCCACCTGCAGAATATCGTTCCTGTCATGTAGAATCACCCAGCCGAGCCGCCAACCCGGGACGAGAAAGCGTTTTGAAATTGCACCTGCACCAGAAGAACAGGAAGAATGTGTGTAAGGACGGACACTTTTCGAGGCTGGTCGCAGCTTGCACAGCAGCCAACGAGTAAAAACTGCCGAGGAAAAAAGTGCAGCTGCCACGTACCGACTGAAATAATTGGGACGCGCTCTGAAAGCTCGGCCATGGAGTAGAACTTTTCCCCAGGGAACACCATCCCCTCGTACACCTGTGGCCAACGGCACTCCTTCAGCGTCCTCCAAGAAAGTAGCGACGTGAAAGCTTTGCGAGGGGCTGCACCGACCAGGCGAGAAAGGAATGTGAGCGAAGCGCAAGGTATTTCAACGTCCGTCAGCGATGGCTGCCAGAAAAAGCCGATCTGCACGCTGGGACATACCTCGTCAGCTATGATCGGAAGGCAGTTTTCTTCTGCAAAGGAGATGTAAGATTCCAGCTCCTGCTTGCTGAAGTTGGAGCCGGTCGGGTTGCTCGGGTTGCAGATAAGTATACCCACGGTGTGGTCATCCACAAGCGACCGAAGAGCGTCGAAGTCCACCGACCAGTCTTTCTCCGCGCGCAACTGATAAAAGCGAGGTTCGATGCCGTAGTATTCGCATATTGTCTGGACAGAGAACCACGGCACCCAACTCTTATGAACTTTACGTTGAGCACAAGAATCGCGATGTCTAAAACTTCAAAGACGAATGGACTGGCTAGTTCCGTCAGGTCCACAACGCATACTTCGAAGCACTTTCCACGGTCTTTACAGCCTTTAGCATGCCAATTTCCTCTGTAAAAGCGGAGTTGAGTCGTCGATTCAAGGACGAAGCGTTCGTAATATTCAGCGTACAAATATGCAGGAAAGATGAAGAGAAGTCACCTCATATAATGGGAATCCAGGTGACGGAAGTAACAAATTCTTGCCCTTGGTTCCCAAGAGCCCGATTGCGTGCTGCGAGGACATCAGTCAATACCAGAGAGTTAGACATTGCATACCCAGCTGTACCTAAATTTTTATTGAAACAGTGGATGAGTGGAGTCGCTACCTCCAAGCCTTGGGAGCAACCAGCAGTGAGAAATACATCGTCAGCGGTCACTCGATGACCAGGAGGTGAGTGAGCCTCCGCGACCGCGCTTCGGCATTCTGCAGAGCCGCAGGAGTGGCCATATCCTGAAGACGATGACCAAACCCAGGTAAGTTTTATGGCAAGATTTTCCATAAGGAAGCGTTCTCACCACTACGAAATATGAACTTCGAGCACATAGCTTAGATAGACAAGCAATTTGCAACACCAGAGTTTAAATAGAGAGCGTCTCCAGTTGACGGGGCTCCACGTGCCGTTTTGACGCCCGCTTGTGGTGGCTGCGACAACGGCTTCGACGGCTGCTTCGGGCGCTGGTAGGTATCCGAAAACGGTTGGGTCACCTAATCAACGCACACCAGTAGCTTGAGCACAGGGACAAGACCCGGCGACAAACAAAGTTCCACTTTGAAATATGGGCCAAGAATGAAAAGTGAAAAATGAATATGATCAAACATACCTTGCGCAAGTGTTATCACTTTCTTTTCTGGGTTCGGCGCACCGATCTTTTCGACCAGGGCTCGAATCGGGTTCTTCACCTCCACCGCGTTCTTAGGCACTTCTATGTTCCACGCGCGTTTACCGCCCATAGTTACAGAACAAAGTATGCGCAGTCTTGAGCTTACAAATTAAGAATATGTGTTAACAAGATCGCTATAGGATATGCTATGCTCTTTGATAGCTTAGATTCGTTCAATGCTTGTCGTGTCCTCGATATTGGAACAGGAAGACTAGCTCTATGATGCAAAGTGAGAGTGTTTGCTTGTGAGTTGTGACGTTCTTGGTCCCCTTAGGTGCAAGGTTCATTCATTGGTCACAGCGGAACGTATTGCAGTGTATTCTAGGAGTCATTCTAGAATCTTCGGTGGTATCGGGCCGATCGGGCCAATGCAATATGCCACGTGGTTGCAAGCGCCCCGCCTAAAAGAATCATTACTTATTTATGCTACCCACTCGCCGAATACGTCTACCGTTTCTATTTCGACACTTCGTAGGCTTCTGGCATGAACGATACCCTGCTGTCATCACACCATAATTGAACGACATCTCTATTTCGAGCACCTTGGCCTATAGCTGCTGACCTGGAGCCTATCCCTTGTTACAGGGTTGTCTGGTCGTGGAGTCTACTCTGAGACGAAGGGTCGAAGGCTGTGTTTGTCATGATACACTCGCAAGATTTGAATTGTTTTTTTGATTTTGTAAAAATCGGCGTCATGCCATCTGTGTCGTCGACGTGGCCGACGACACGGCAGTTTGCAAGAGCTTTAATGCTGAGTCAATCGGAGTAACACCTTACTTAAGAGGGATGGACACTTCGGCAGTTCAAACGAAATCTAACGGCTCATTTCCCGGCTCTCTACAGCCAGCAGCCGGGAAGCGTTACAACATCGTCAGACAAGCAGGCGGCGGGACGGCCGGCGGCACGTCAGGACGGCTCCACTGCTGACGCCGATGTTTTGCTTCGTCAACGATTGACGTCAGATTGCCGACGAGGTTGAACAAAAAGCCGGAAAGTAACGTTCTGGTATCGAGGTGTTGGGGTCGTTTTTTAGGTTTCTGTTTCGGGCAGGCTCTTCTCGAAGTGTACGATAGCATATAACTTGAAAACTTATCATGATCAGGCGAGGACCGTGGAGTAGATTGTGACTAGAGCGTGACGGTGCGGTGACGCAGTGACGCTGACGATGACGTGGGTCCTAGTGTCGATGTCGCTGTCGTGCCGCAGTCGGCAGTCCAGAGTCGAGAGTGAGAGACAGTATAGGATATCACGGTCCAGGTTTTTCGATCGCGCGAGAAAATCGCGATCCACGATTTCATCCTTTCACGAACTGTTTCCTGCGTTAGTGGGAAATATTTCAGAGCAGTTTTTTAACCTTCCGCTCCGCTTTTTAACACTGTGGCAGCGGCATGGATATACCATTAAAGTGCATATGCATGTTAGGCACCGCATATATAAGGCTAGGATGAACTCATATTGGCGAGAGGAACAATTTGATATGCGGGGTTTCGCATTCTGCCCAGTAGAATGGAAGCGGATGCCTCATCTTCGCGGACCTTTTCAATTTTTCCCAACTTCTTGGATCAGCGTGGATCAGTTAAAAGGACAGCGGAATCTTGTTCAGCAGGTTCAAAATTGCCTAAAACCGTCGAGCTTGTTCGGGGGCGAGATGGGGATTTAAGCGCTAGAATGCGTTAATTCGCATTCACTATCCCGCCGCACCGGTGAGTTGCGGAATCGTGAGTGCATGTCTGAAACCGCATCAAAGTGTGCTTGTGATACCCCACGGATATCACAAACACCTGAATAACTATGTAGGCCGTGTTTCCGTGCATAACAACACGAAACACAACAATTTTGCACTCACAAAGCGGTAACGTCGCAAACGGTCACAAACTTCTAGCGAGCTCTACCCTATTGAAGATGCTCGCGGATTGAGCCTTTTTCGCCTTGAGTGCACCAACACAAAGTTGGATATGCTTCACTTACCCAAGTGAAGCATATATATGTGCTCAAGAGCTCAATTGGCGCAATAGATCGCAAAAGCAACAATCATGTAAAAATTTAACCTATCTGGCCAGTGAGACACCTTCCGTTGACCAACACTGGGCAACTTTGACCGTGATTTCCGGAGCCGTCCGATGTCCAAATTCACTTTCGAGACCGGATTTCAGCATGGCGCACCCCACTTTATATCGATAGCCGCGAGGAAATTGTCATCCGAGAAAATTTTGTTCGACCGTGTCATCCTATACACGTATACAGAGTCCTATCGCTTTGTCTATTCGTTTTCGTATTCTAATTCTCACCCCCCCGTTGAGACACTAAAGTCATTCTCATTTCAATCTCATCTCATTTCGTGTTCCGCCAATCAGAATCCATCAGGGCCGTCCTTAACACTGGTTCGGGAATTTGGGCGACATGTCGCATCGTGTCGATTTTGATCACACCGATATGATTGGTTAAAAATGCGCCATGGGACAGACGAATGCGACGCAAAACGATGTCGACATCTTTTGGAACATGCCGACATCTTTGCGTCGACCGAATTTAAGAGATGTCGGGCCCTTCAAAAACCTAAAAGATGTCGGCATGTGCTTTCGTCGGCATGTCACGGGGGAGTAGATATCCAGTACTGCCCCCTGTATGACATTCCTCGATGCATGTGACAGATGATTGCATTATTCGGCTCGAGACCGCGAGTCGCAACGATAGAGACCGCGAGCCACGTGTTAGTGCTACCAGCGAGACACTTTACGTCTGAGAGACACTTTACGTCTGTTAATTAGCCGTACTCGTACAGCCGTGCATAGCTCACGTAGCATAAGCTACTTAGACTCTCTTACTCTCATATGTTATATCTTTTACAGACATACTTCACACGCTCAAGCCTCATATTTTTTATGAAAGGAGTGATATATATATATATGCTGTAGCACGGATGCGCGTGCGGGAAATTGTCATGGCATTTTGCATCCGACGAAACGGGGGGCTCCTCAGCTCCCCCGAACGTTTCCGTCCGTCACAATTCTAATATATATTAGAGTTTCAACGCTCGGGATCTTTTTGTACATCACAAAATGACATGGCATCTGGGAATGGCATGGCATTGACATCATCCCACATCCCAAGTTCCGAGTGCTGTGTCACCGACTTCCACGATGCGATGCTCATGCCGATGCCGCTGCCGGAGCCGCTGCCGATCGCGCCTGCGCCATCGCCATCGCATGGCGTCTGCGACTCTTCCCGTCTCCTTGGGAAACGCAAACCGAATCATCATCAATCGAGAATCACTAGCTACTACCCGTAGGGCCCGCATTCGGTATGAGGGTGTTCGCGTCACGGTTTGGAATAATTAAATATAGATCCCCCCCCCCTTTCCATACATATACACTCTCTCTCTCATCTCTTTCGCGTTTTGGATTTATACCGGAGCGGAGTAGACACTTGACACTATCGACTATTCTATGTTTAAAATAATTAAAAATTGTCGCACCGAAGGTGCATCTATTCCTCTCGTAATATTCTATCTTGAATCTAACCATCTTTACCGTGACACACGTCTATTGTATAATTGTATCCAGTCGGCTTTTTAAGTATAAATATAGATGGCAGCGCCAGCGGTGTCACTTCATGGATTCCCTCCACCTATTCACATTCAGAATTCACGCATCGTGGCGAATCGCTACTGAGACGTGTCAGGTGTCACTCACTACCCGTAGGAACCTTTGGGGGGAAAACCCCGGCGTGCCACATACTAAAGCTTTGCAAATTGCAATGGGCCATGGCCATGACATGTACATCGCGATGTCGATGTCGATGACGGCCCAGAACCGCCGAACATGACAGAATCAACAATCATGATTTGCAATTCAGCGATTCGGAAGGTCAGACGCTAGCGCTAACACACATTTATTTCCTCGTGCGGTTGAGACGCAGACGTTGAGACCGTCGAGTGTTGAGACATGATATCGCAACATTCTTTTTGGTTTTCCGTCGCTGAGCGGAAAGGGCAGGCAGCCCTTATTTGACTTGATGGATATGAACTATCTGCGTGATATTGAGAACGCATATGGTTCGTATCTTATTCCCTGGACTGTCAGTAACCCACGGGTACCAACATTCTTCGGATCAAGTAAGCAATTCTCTTGAACCATGGGGGATATAATGAGCGCTCGGGAGTGTGAGTTCGCGCGGGTATGCACGTTTTCAAGAATGTCTTGACACTATGTTTAGTGTAGTGTTCCTCATGCTCCCGTGGTTGCGACAACATCTATGCTTCGTCACATCTCAGAAAACGACCACTGACATATTCATTAGGATACAGTTGGCATGTTGGGACTCGAACCCAATCCGGGATGTATTCAGCTTACATCCCGGACACCATGCATGCCATATTACATGACTATTGAAAACAGCATAAAAAAGTCGCGTGAAATATTTCAAGTTGACTATGCGTGCCAAATATAAAAAAATGTGATGAGAAAAACGAAGGGAGCTCAAGGAGCTCAAGGGCTCGAAGGAAATCATGGCGGTAGAGGATGGTTGGTCGCAAAGGTGAACTGCCACGCGCCACCTACCCCAACGAAAGCGAAACCTGACGAAAGGGTTAGCACGCAATTCAAATACAATAACAAACTTTTACACCCACGTCAGTGGGAAAAACAGGCACAAAGTAAGTAGGAACAAACCAACAAAGAGTGGGGCTGTATGGGCGGGCGCACTGCGGTGAACTGTTTCGGCATACACCATATTTGCAAAATCGAGTCAGTCGCGGAAATTGCCGCAGAAAACGTGCAAAATTGAAAACTTCCATAAGAACATGCATTGCTCACAAATACGGCCAGGACCACTTGTGAAGCAGCCGTACAAACAGCAACGGAGAAACGGGAAAACAGAGAGCTAGGAACCAACGTACCGTAAATTGGAGCTTTGAATCTCACGGGCAACCTGCACAATCTCCGACACGCCCACAAACCGCGCTTTCAGTTTACACATAAACAATGAAAAATAGTGAAAAGTGAAAAATAGTGAAAAGTATAAAGCTGGAGTTGCAGGCAGTTCAGGTCTGCGTGCAGTGCAGAAGTGCAGGGTGGGCGCTCCTGGTGAATAATGAATGTAACGTTGGCAAGGCGCGGAACGTATTTGGAACGGGTGCTCGGTCAAACACTCATACCGTCATACGCGGGTCCGCGGCATTCTCGATTCAGGATTAGGTTCCATGAACCTGCTTCATGGATAGTAGGAAAAATTAACGATGAGAGTCCAGGAAATATCCGGATCTGACGCCCGTAACCATCTAAGATTCAATCGGACGATAACCTGATTTTAGGCTAGAATCTAAAACATCATTGGCTCGAATTTTTCGAACCAATACCTGACCTGAATGGAAGATCGGGTATGAAAAAGTTACGAATTTAATGAAGTACTGTGAATATGATTGGTCAGATTAGCAGCGTCTGTGAGCTCCTCGCAAAATCTGGAGTAGGACAGCCGACGTCTGCAGTAGGACAGCCGACACGATGCGGCAGATCGGCATTTCTGAATCGGAAGGCTCAAAAAGAGCATATTACGCGACTTAATAATATAGATTGCCATGCGATAGCGTCATAGCGATGCCATGCCATCGAATTCGATCATCGTGCGTGTTGTCAAAGTGTGGAGAGAAACGAAAGGTCTCTTTTGTCTTATATTCCAAGATAATGGCTTATTTTCAAATTTCAAATTCACTTTCTCTGCGAGATATATGGAACGAAACATTGAGGAAACCTGCAAATATTTTGAAAAAGATTGTCGACAGGCTATTGCAGGGAATCTTGCTTTTATTCAAGAGTTGCACTTATCGGGGACCGACGCACAGATCATTTTGGATTGCAACACCGGTTGGGTAGCCCTTGAGCAGATTTGGAGACGCCATCGCAGAATCATAACTAAGGTACAGTTTCGGGTTTTCAATTGTATTCTTGTATTAAAGCATCTAAACCGCGGCATACCCCTATTTTAAGACGCCGTTCTGACGTTCACAGAGCCGTATTTCACGACGCCGTTCCGATCGAATCAAGGCGCAAGCGGAACCCCGACAATCTACCAAATCTCTCCTTCCTACAAACACCGTTGAGACAATCCTTGAATATTGGAACGTTTGAAGGTTGGTACCTAGCACGCCCTTTTCAGCTGTTCGCTTCAAAGTCTTTCGCGACTGCGACTGCCCTTTCACATATCATATTCTCGGCTTCACTCGAGCGCATTGTCATTTTCTTCATTTCGTCAAGTTTGGTTCACCTGACCGTTTCCATGTATTTCGTGCTGTTCAGGCCCAATCTTCATGCCAAAGAAACCACTAAAACCACCAGCGTGGCAAATTCCAATCTTCACTGTTCTTGCCAACACAACCCAGCGCATTTGTATCTGTCCCACCTGCTTAATTGACAAATATTCTGGCGCGTCCTCCAAAGTCCCAGCGACACTACACCTCTACAATTTGAATTCCGCCAACCACCTAGGCCCCTCATCTTGGGATAACAACCAGCCTTCCCCGTCAGTTTCACAATCCCCGTCCCTTGCTTCCCCGTCGGTATCACAACCCGCCACTCACCAGTGTACACCTGAAGTTCCCAAGCTACGCCGAAGCACGAGGTCATCTCTCGGAAAACGCTCAAGTCTAGCCTAAACCGGTATGTCACAATTCTCCCTTCCTGCGGTTCATGTCTACTTCACGTTACAGTTCTTCTACTGTTATCTTCTCATCTAATTCACTACGTACCTTCCTGTTTTACACATTGAGTCAACCGATGTTCTCTCCTCTTATCCGCAGTTGCCTCCGCAAAATGAAACGCATTGGGGGGTTCTCAAGGAGAGAAACTACGCCGATGTACGCCGATTTCTTGAGGAGCAACGAGATGCCCACGCTTCTGCCAATGGCAAAACTTTCAGGTGCGCATCAGCAACTCGCGCTCCATGTAAGAAAAGTATTGCTGTCTTTCATTTGCCATGGTGCGCAAGTGAAAACTTGTAAACTTCAAGTTGTGCAATTCTTTTTTAATTCTTTTCACTCATGGTACCGCACAGCCCATTATCTTTGGGCGCATCAGCATATCACGCTCCTTGTTGCAAATTGTTCCTGCCCGTCAACTTAAGTAGCTTGCGCGACTGAGTACTTATAATTAGGCAATTCCGTTTCAATTCTTTTCACCGAGGGTACCTCACACCCCATAACATTTTGCGCATCAACAAATCATGGTCCTTCTTGGAATGTGCTCTTCGCCGTGAAGTTAAACAGGGTGCGCGACTGCACTACTCAAATTGGGTAATTTAGTTTCACCAAACTTCCCTATCCTTTTCCCTATGCACGACGCTTCCTAGAAAGTTGTGGGGCGGAGGTCATCTTCGAACTGCTGACCTCACCATCTTGGACCCGGAACCAAACGTCCCCATAGTCACAAAAGAACAAGCAGCAAAGTCCTGGACGAAAATGTTTACCTTCCTTCGCCAGGTTTGTATTTCTACCTCTTCATGCATTCCTTGCGACATGAAATTCACCAGCCTCCAAGGAACATTTTGGTATAAGGATGGGTGGAAGGGGCTTCGTGAGCACCCGGGAGGGGCCATTTGGGCTAGGGGGTAGCGTTAGGTGCATTGTCATCATGCGTGTCATCAGCTGTCATACAGCATAGGCTATAGTGAGTGAGGCAAAGCAGATTTGCCCATGATGCATTGCACATGCTTTTAGTGCAGGCTCCTAGGAACATTTTGGTATAAGGATGGGTGGAGGGGGCTTCGTGAGCACCCGGGAGGGGCCATTTGGGCTAGGGGGGTAGCGTTAGGTGCATTGTCATCATGCGTGTCATCAGCTGTCATACAGCATAGGCCATAGTGAGTGAGGCAAAGCAGATTTGTCCATGATGCATTGCGCATCCTTTCAGTGCAGGCCCCAATGCACCAACTTGTGGCAAGTGCAAGAAACCTTGCCACAAGCTCTGGTGCAAAGGGCTATGCAAGCCTCGCTACACCAAGAACCAAAACGACGCCGCCAAAGAACGCCGGCAGAAACAGCAAGCCCCGAAGAAAGCGGGCCGTCCGAAAAAAACTGCTCCTTAAGCAATCAGCTTTTGCCATCAAACTTCTTGCTGATAGCTCGAAATCTTGTCATAGATTGCTCTTAGACTTGCTCATTGCTTTCCAGTTTACACCGGGACATATATACACTCAACATTTATTAATATGTAATTGCATCATCCCTGCCTGACATAGCCACACGCATCTGTGCTAAAGGCGCATCCGTGCTAAAGGCGCATCCGTGCTAAAGGCGCATCCGTGCTAAAAGCGCTTTCGTGCTACAGCATATATATATATATATATGGGATATATATCGCTGAAACACAGGAAACACAGGTGGTGATCCGGTCGGTCTAAAAACTGCATAAGATAAAATACTTAGGTGTTTTATCGAGAGCGGTGCGGAACGGTCGGAGCGGTGACAGATGACAAGATGACAGGCACTCAAGGCGAGGGGTGAAACAAGGAGAAGCAGGCCCCCATACAGTGGGGGGGAAATCGGCTTCCCCGTGACACCACCTCACCCCGAAGGTGTGAGTGGTCATCCCGAAGCAGGCACACCCTGAATCCTAACCCAATGTTACTAGAATGTTGAGGCCAAAGGGGCCTTTTTCAACCCAACTAGAAGCACATCCGTGCATGGGGCGTTGCCTAAAATTCTAAAGGGCAAGTTTCTACAAGCTGCGACGCGATCCCGGATTGGCGGCGGCGAAGTCCTCGATCGTAGAAGACCTCAAGCGCCACGGAGAAGACGAATCAGCCAATGCCTGTGCGGTGCCAAAGCCAAAAGCGGCCAAGCACCACCAGAGCGAATGCGGCGACGAAGAGAGGGCAGAGTGGCGGAAAGTGAAAAATGCGGGGAGGGGACGTGATCGAGCCTTTGGGATGGGACCCAAAAGGGATAACAGTGAGGGATGAGACGATTGCAACCGCACCTGCCCAGTAATACCTCACCTTTAAGGAAATGCGAAGGCGGAACAACGCCTTTCGGGGGTCGGAAAATGGAAAGGCTAGGCTAACTTTTTGGTTATAGCATAAGGCCGTAACGAAACACAATGTTAATATAAGGAACCCATAGATAAGCGTTGAGGCCGGGGTCAGAAAATATTGTAGGAAAAAGCTAGTTGGCTTCAAAGTCCACCAGATGGTGAATAGGGGGCGCATAAGGCGAAGGCGAGGGATGGGGCGAGACGAAGGCGTGGGAGTCAAAATACTCACTGGCGAAGTTGGTGTATCTCTCGACGTCGATCTTGGTGTCTGGTGCACAAGCCCCACCAGACACCACCAGACAGAAACCAGGGATGAATTGTTGATGTCGGAGTAATTGCAGCGCACACTGAACTGCGGCCATGCGCGCTTGCTGACGTGGTGAAGCCATTTCGCTGCAAGCTGCAGAAATCTGTAGCCGAAGGGTAGGGTTGTAAGCGAAAAACGCAACTTTCGCTATTTTTAACGGAATCGAACGATGAAAAAGGAAATTTGGGGTGGATTTCCGCGTGGAAGACGGTGGTGACGTCAAAAACGTCGTACGGTAACCCATTTTCCTGCCAGAAACGGGGTGCTGCTGGCCAGAAAGTTGATTGGGCGTTTGGGTTGTTGGCGATAACGTAACTTCCCGCAAAATTAACGGAATCGGACGATGTAGGGGTCAAATTAGGGTAAAATTCGACGAGGAAAACGGTGGTGACGTCAAAAACGTCGTACGGTAAACCAGTTATCCGGCAGCAGAGGCGCTGCTGGCCAGAGTGTTGAAGGACGTTTAAAAAAATGACGGAGTGCACCAGAATGCACGAAAGCTGACGGAGACGGTGCGCGGGATACCAGTCACAGTCGGTAGGCAAGCCACGAAAGACGGAAGCGGCAAAAAGAACGGAGACGGAAAGGGATTTGCCGCTTTTTACGGTGCAGATCAAGCTGCGATAAACGGTAACTCTCGAGAGGGCTGAGAGCTAAGATTGCCTGTCGTCGGTCGCGTTGTCAGGGTAATCTACGGTCAGATCGGTACTCCAGACCGAATCAGGAAACGGTTTGGCGCTCCAGGCCAAGAAAAGGTCGGGTTTGGCGCTCCAGGCCAAATGATGGAAAGTTGACGGTACTAGAATCGGCGGTAAGGCCGAAGCGAGTCAAAGAAACGACAAACGAACCACCACAGAAGTGGTCTGGCCCATAACCTGATGAAAGGAGTGATATATATATATATATATGGGATATATATCGCTGAAACACAGGAAACACAGGTGGTGATCCGGTCGGTCTAAAAACTCATAAGATAAAATACTTAGGTGTTTTATCGAGAGCGGTGCGGAACGGTCGGAGCGGTGACAGATGACAAGATGACAGGCACTCAAGGCGAGGGGTGAAACAAGGAGAAGCAGGCCCCCATACAGTGGGGGGGAAATCGGCTTCCCCGTGAATTTTTGCTTACAGCGATAGTTATAAAACACCGATATACAGAATATTATACCCTGTATGTGTTTCAAACTATCTATTAGGTTATGTTATACCACCACGCACCACTGCTTTTTCTCATCTCACGCCCGATTTCAAATTAGCCGCGAAAAGCGTCTTTAACTGGCAGTCAACAAAATTATTTGATGATTGCCTTTTGCGGTTGAACTAACACTCCGCAGGTCAACCCGGCGTTAATTTTACATTGCTTTTACCTTTTATGATTCGGAATTCTTTTACGATTGCCCTCTCGGCCTTTCATCAAACTTCAATGTGAAAACGCGTCCTTAATTATCACATCGCTCTGCCAAAATTTGAGGGACGCCTTAGATTTTAGCTTCATTACGAGCAATTACGGCGGAAGCGCTGGCCAATTTTTTGAAAATTGCTAAAACTTAACAAAAATCTTCATCTACAACCCTACGAGAACGACAAGCGCAACATCGTCACCTTCCCCAACTCCAACGGTCTGGAAGGTCTACCATGTCGTCGTTCACACCTACAACAACACCGGGATCCCAACCACAAACTGAAGAGCGTAACCCACAAGCTCAACGACGTTTATTCACATCACGTCAACCTCTTGCGACATCTCCAACGCTCGAAGAAGTCTCCATCACGACCAACGCCCTTCTCCAAGATGTACATGCGCTCACCGCCACCGTCGCTGAGCTCTCCACCACCCTCGCCTCGCTTGGACCCGCATTTCAACGCTCATCTGCCCAAACCGACGAGATCTACGAGAATTACGTCACGAAGGAGGAACTCGACGACATTAATCAACTCAACGAGACTGTCATCAACGACCTCATCAAAGTACGAGACGAGTGCAAGGACGCCACCTTACTGGCTCGCACTCTGGCGAGTAGAACTACTGCTGGATTTGGAACGCCGATAGTGTCATCATAGTCATCTGTGTCATCACCGATACGGCTCGACTACTATGACTACTTCACTGTCATCAGCGCCATCTCCGATATCGACTTCGGTAGTCAGACAGTTCATTCTAGCATCTGTCATTTCCACACCTGACTTCCTAGCTAGGGGTTGTCATCACATTCTTTCAGCGGAAGCTATATCACTTCGTATTATCTTGTGTATAGCTTCACAGTTTCACGGTTGACATATGCGAGCGTAGCACCCTGTTAGTAGTGCTTCACTGTGTGTGTTCTCACAGGTTCGCGCCCACCACCGGCCTTAGGTGGTTATTGATTACCGCCGAGTATGGCTGGCTAAAGCCTTTATAGGGGCGCGGGGCTGAGAATCAGGGATGAGGTTCTTCTAGCTTCTAGAAGGCACTAGTCACGGGGTAATAAGGTAGTGTGAGTGAGAAACAAGTTTTCCGTTGTGAGCACAATCGCTTAGGAATCAGATGGACCGGTGTAGCTAACCGCAGTCTCCGAGGCAGTACGCGCGTCAACATCAAGCCTCACAACACGATCGCCGGCCCTCTCTCACCTTACCCTACCCCATGGCTGTAATTTTCTAACCTTTGACCCTGAATTTGAAGCCCCTGCCCTTATTTTCTATCAATTGCTCGAGTGTAAATTTGTTTTCTCTTGACGAGAGCTTTACCGTGTACTTTTTAGATCCTTGATTAGACCCGCATTTTTGAATTTTGGTTTGTTCACTAACGCGCGAGTTGACCTAAACTGCTAAAATCGCCGGCATGGCGTCAACGCCGTACCAACTGATGGCTCCAGCTAGACTGAGAGCTCACCCGGCTGGCGCCTCCAAAAGACAATTGCAGTTTGACCAGCTGGTGCCCACGCCAGTTGCAGCGGCTTCGGCACAGTCAGCAACGGAAAAGAAATTCGAAGTTGATGCTGGGATTTTACTAGATGACCAGCAGAGGATCGAAGCGCTCGTGAGGGGAATTAAATCAAAGCTGTGTGGCAAAGGGGACGCCATCGACGAGTGGAGGTTTTGTGGTGACGAGTCTAATGCTCGTTTGCTACTTGACTCCCTCGTTGAAGAGCTTACCTCGCGCCTCACACGATTTAACCCCCTTTACGCACACGCTTTCCGACTGGACGACGTGAGCGCCACAGTGATGCCCAACACTAACAAACTCTTGAAAGAGTTGTTGGAGTATCTCTGTGGTGGTCCAGCGCTCGCTTCAGTTCGGGAAGCACACCGTTATTTCCCTGACGACGGCAAGATTATTTTGTCTGCCTTAGTCAGGGACGTAATGCCCGACTTGGAAGACTTCACACAGACTGACTTCGTCTTCACTCGCAAAGTGGAGGTCCCGGCCGGTGTGAACCCCAAGGATTTCATCAAGGCTTTCACTGAAGCTATCAGTGGAGCTGCGACGGACTTGGTGGGGCAACACAGCCGCCTCGACATCTCGATGGAAGATTCTGTCCGGCTATTCCTGCGTCGCACCTGTCCTCAAACCTACAAACAGGTGCACGAGGATTACGCGGTTGAAAAAGTCAAGAAACACGCCGACCTGACCCTGGTTAGTCGTGGGCTCGCGATCCAGCGGACCTACAACACATCAGGCAAAGCGAAGCCACTGACTAGCGCTTTCTACAATGATGCAGGTCGCCGCCACGGTGAACGTGGTGGCCTGGACCCCAGGGGAGCTCCCGACCACCCCCATGCCCGCACTCGTGATGTGTATTACCCTGGACGTTCTTCCCGCCCTTTTAAGGGGAAGGGAAAGAGCTTCCGCTTTGCTGCCTCCCCCTTGGCGAAGGGGGGGAATTGGTCGCAGGGCATCCGCAGGAAGGGCAAGGGGAAAGGCAAGAAGGGCAAAGGAAAGCAACAGAAGGCCCGCGTCACCTTCCACCCAGGGTCCAAACAGTTCTACGGAAACTGTTGGTCCTGCGGTGGAAGACACCGCCAGGCAGACTGTGTACACACACAGCACCTGGCGGCACACTCGATGCGCCTTGATCCCGAGGCTCTGGCCGAGGGAGCCTTCACCGATGTTCTGGCAGCACGCTACCAGGCGGCTTACGAGAATTCGGAGGAGGCTTTCCAGGCAGTCTGTTGGGAGCACGGCACACCTGATATCTGTGACTCGTCGGAGTCGGTGTGCACGTACCCAGACGACGGGTCTCTGTCCTTTGCCGCCTACCTCACCCAGGGGGATGATGCTTCTCATGCACCCGCTTGGGCAACACAGGAGTGGACTGACTCGGAGTGGGATGCCTGGGAGCATGATTCCTACACCCAGGAGCAACATGGCGAGTGGGATCGGCTTCAGCGGAAGGCTTCGGCGAAATTCCAAGCCTTTTGTTGTGCAGGGGACGACAGCCCCTACAAAATAAGGATTATTCCAAGGGCTTGGACCGTCGGCTTGGAACCCCATAGGACCCGGTAGGACAGGTATGTGTTTGAGAGGCGTTGGCGTTAACACTGGGAATTCCAAGGGCTTGGACAGCAAATGCCCAGGTCCAAGCCCCGTCCAAGCCGCGGTCCAAGGGCTTGGACCTGGACATTTGCTATCCAAGCCCTTGGAACCCCCTTGGAATTTACATAAAATTCCAATCGGTTTCCAAGCCGTTGGACCGTCGGTTTGGAATACCGTAGGACCCGTCTGGACCGTCGGCTTGGAACCCCGTAGGACCTGTTATGATTGATGATTCCAATGGGGTTCCGGCGGCCTGGACGCGGCTTGGACCAAATAATAACGACATTCCAAACGGGTTCCAGCGGCTCGGCAACAGCTTGGAACGCATTAGGACCCGTCTGGACCGTCGGCTTGGAACCCCGTAGGACCTGTTATGATTGATGATTCCAATGGGGTTCCGGCGGCCTGGACGCGGCTTGGACCAAATAATAACGACATTCCAAACGGGTTCCAGCGGCTCGGCAACAGCTTGGAACGCATTAGGACCCGTCTGGACCGTCGGCTTGGAACCCCGTAGGACCTGTTATGATTGATGATTCCAATGGGGTTCCGGCGGCCTGGACGCGGCTTGGACCATATAATAACGACAATCCAAACGGGTTCCAGCGGCTTGGCCATAACTTGGAACGCGTTAGGACCCGTTTGGACCATCGGCTTGGAACCCGGTAGGACATATTATGATTAATGATTCCAAAGGGGTTCCGGCGGCCTGGACGCGGCTTGGACCATATAATGACGACATTCCAAACGGGTTCCAACCGTTTGGACTGCATTAGGAACCGTTTGGACGTCGGCTTGGAACTCAATGGGACCTTTTATAGTGGTTATTTACAAAAATGTTCCAGCCACCCGGAACTACGGTTCCAACCGTAAGGACCGGTATAGGTCCATCCGCTTGGAACTATGGTTCCAATCTGTTTTTGTTCTATATACATACAAACAGGTATCAAGGGCTTGGAACCATTGGTCCACGAGCTTGCTATTATGCATATGCAGTACAAAGGTGCTATTGATATGTATTGCTGTTTGAAATATTTACACAAAGAATCGTAAAGGTTCTCTATTGCTTGGTCTGGGCTCTAACAAGCTCTATAATCTGACAAAAATAGCAGTCATGCTGCCGCATCCTCCTCATCATCCTCATCCTCATCCCCTTTTTCATCATCCGCATCCTCGTCATCATCTTTACCCTCCTTTTCAACGACGACCTCCTCACCCTTTTTCTCTTCCTCCTCTTTCTTTTGCTGCTTGCTGCTTCCTTCAGGAGCAGCAGCTTTCCTTTTCTTGCCGAAGTCGACGTTCTTATCGGTTTGCACCGTGCTGTTTCTTACATATTTTGTGGGGATCCTGCGGAGTACAGACGGCGGGAACGATCAGTCCAAGGGCTTGGAACGGCCCGTCCAAACCTGGGACGGTGTGTTTTGCGTAAAACAACGCATACGCGTAAGTAAAAAGAAAATAGTAAAACAATGGGTAGGGACTAACCAGACAGTGGGCTTGTTTTTTACGGCGGGGACAATAGAGGACTCGTCGTGGGCGAGGTCCTCGCCCTTGATCTTTGCCTCCTTGCCCATTTTCTTTTTTAAAAGTTTGATGCCCTCCGCATGGTGGGAGAGCATGCGGAAGATGTAGTCTTTATTATCTTCGTCCTTTATTGCGTAGAGGGTTACCTCCACGCAGTCCTTGGGCACGACAAGTCCCTTAAGACTTGCCACGCCCGTTGGGCCCTCCCCCACCACGTCTAACAAACCGCGCGCGATGCAAAACTTTGAGATGTTCGTGAAGGAATCCGTGTCCGCTGGCGGCCGCGACTTGTGCCCCTTCTGGGCACCGTGGAATATTTCGACGAAGCGACCGCTGGTGAGCTTACCATCTTCTTCGCTCTCGGTCAACGGTTCCTGTATATTCGAAACGAAAGACACAACAATATGTCAGTCACGGGTGGAACGGTGGTTCCAAAGGCTTGGACGATATTTAAAAAACGGTCCCAAAGGAGTTCCAAAGTGGTTCCAAAATAGTTCCAAACGCTGGGAATAGGCCCGTGCTCGTGCGTGAAATAAAGTTACTTAAAGAAACCCGTGGACTCACAGTTCCAGTTGTTTGGAACCACGGTTCCAGCGGCAGTACACACCTTTTGCTTTTGCGGAGGGGGCTCCTCCACCTTGACTTTCTTCTCTTCTTCTTCGCCTTGTCCATCGTCTGGGATGGACTCCTTTGTCCATCCATTGATAGATTTTACGGCATCATAGAGCGGCCCCGACTTCGGACGCCCAGCCTCCTGGAAGTTGAGGATCGCCTCGGTCTCAGCAGCGGTGATCAAGGACTCGGCTCTTCCAAATAATCGGAATGTACAAGTGTACTTCGGACGGTTATCAAATACAAAGCTCTTGATAATACTCTTCTTGAGGTCAGGCAAGAATCGCCACTTATCAAGTTATCTTATCTTATACAGTAAAACGCGGTCTATAAGAACATCGACCCATAAGAACCTAGCCGCTAGCTTTTGTCGTAAATCGTTAAGAATGTCTTAAGAAGCTAGCCGCTAGGACGAATTTGACCCGCCATTCAAAATGATGCATATTAAGAAGCTGAAACCGCTAAAGAGGCCTGTGACAATAATTCTGAAAACTGCCAATTTAAGAAGCCACAACGCTAGATTATGATACTGTGTCAAATCTACCGATTTGATATAGTAAATATTTACTACCGACCGTAATATTTACTATCATGTAACAATTTGGCGTTGTCACGACTGCTGAGGCCACTTCTTGTCGAGAATCAACTGCCCGCTGGAGAGGAGAGCGAGTCGGACCTTGGACCTGGAGAGTGCCATCTAATATTGCACGTTTTTGCTCTCCATACTCAACAGCGTCGAGTATCTCCATGTCCATAAAATCTTTGATCTCCCTTAACGAATTCTTGACCTCGTGCGTGAGAACATATTTGTAGCCAGCGGGTGGAGAGAGCACTTTCCCCTTCTCCGCTTTGAAATCTGCGTGGGAGAAGAGGGCATCATCTAAAAGCTGTTTCAATTGCTTCAAAGTTTCCTTGAGTGAAGCGTCCATCACGGCAGCGAGAGGTGCTCTCGCTAATACCTACGTACGTTGCGTGTTTTGTTGTGCCTATCCGAGAGTTCTCACGCAGTCAAGTGAAAACCCTAAAATTTACCAGCCTGATTTAAGAACGTGATCGCTAGATTTTGGCGACACTTCAACCAAGTCTAGATTAAGCATCTAATAAGAAGATGGCATCGCTAGAGTCCACCTCAGAAATCAACCAGTCAATCAGAAGAATCTGGGCGCTAGACATCTTTGCAAACGAATCCAGGGGTCTCAAATTCACCCATATTAAGAATCTGGGCGCTAGATCGACGCTCCAGATCGTTAACAAGCTGGTCGCTGCGATCTCAAATTGAGCCCCACCCAATAAGAAGCTAGCCGCTAGCGATTTTGAGGCCGGCTTCTTATAGACCGCGTTTTACTGTATGCAAGTAAAACTGAGTTATCCACAGAGTTATTTAGCACAGAAAATTGTATTTCTAAAACAGAATAATATTGACTTCGAGAGCCATACTCATATACTCTCTCATCAATTGTTGTTCTAGAATCTCTCCTTCAACTCTGCACCAATCACAGCTCACTAATGACAGGGCCTACATTCTACTCCTACATTAGTGATCTCTGCCGGCCAATCCTATCGCGCCACACTACTCAATCTTGGCCTTTTTACGACGGGGCGCTTCCTCAGGGTCACTGTCGTCATCAGAGCCCCCGTCGGCAGGATTCGTGGTCAGCTTCCTGTCCTTGATGTCCTCAGACTGGTCAGGCTGCCCAGGACCGTGGATGCTCGTCTCGAACTTGTTGGCATCCGTGGGTGTTTCCTCGGCAGCCACATCAGCAGCACCAGCTCCACCCTCCTCGTCATCATGAGCATCAGGGCTGGTGGGACTGTAGCAAGGATACGAGATGTCACTCAGAATGTCATCCAGGTCGGGTGGGGAATCATCCACCCCCGGGAGCAAGACCGCCTCGTCCGGCTCCTCTTCCGGCTCAGGCGTTGGCGCCTCGAACACATCTTCCAGCTCCGGTGACCGTGGTCGGCGCCCCGTATACGGGATGCCGCGGTACGGCTCGTTGGCCGCCAAGTTGGACGCGCGGATCTCCTCGATCTTCCTGCGGAGGTCATTCTGCCACGCGATCCTTTCCCTCATAGAATCGCGGGCCTCTTGAATGACCTCTCGCGTAGCAGCCAACTGCTCGCTCACTCGCCGGTGCTGCTCATTCAGCATCCTCTGGTTATACCAGGGGCTGATCCGCAGTCCCGTCTGGCGGCGAGGTAGCCTGGGCGCGTGTCCCGCCCAAGGGGTGCCACCGGCGACGCCACCGGGTACTGCTGGAATGGGAAACTGCTCCTCGGGCGAGCGCTCTCTGGTCGCGGCCGAGGGAGTCACCTCCCCAGCTCCAGCTGCGGTAGTCAGCTCTGCTGTCGCGGTTACGCCCGGCCCTCGAGCAGAAACCCTGTGCGGCACCAACTGCTTGCGCCCACGCTTCCCGCCACCGCGGAAGGCTCCTGTCACAACTCCTCCCCTCTCATACTTTTAGAAGCTTCACAGAAAAGATGAGACTTCCTGCTGCAGAGCTGACACTCATCAGGGTTAAGGACAAGATAAGGGTCGCACGGATCCTTTGTGCTCGAAACTCAAATCCTTGAACAGATGTCTCAGGAGTCCAGCGGGTATTGGATATACTGTCGAAGCCTGTCCCGCTCCTGGTTGGTCCGGGTGAGGTCCCAGTTGCGCTGTCCCCGGGTGTACTCCGAGACACTGTCTATGGATGCACGGAGTCTCGTTGGTGCAATGTAATAAGGGTTCCTCAGGAATAGTGGATGTCCAGATGCAAGTGGGCTTCCGATATGAGGCTCCGTACTGACAGTAGGAACACGCCAAAGGGGGCGGCAGTTGACGCATTACTGCGCGGAACCGCAACGCGAAAGGATACCGCCCCATAGGGTTTTCTATGAACCAGTGCCTGGGTTGCAACCGATCAATTATCATGAGAGTCCTACGGACACATGCATCAGCCTCCTTCAGCCGCCTGACTCCTGTGGTCTTGGCTTGACTGTATTCTGTGCAAGGAGGGCTGGCCCAGATCACATCAAAGTGTCGCGCAGGGTACTGCTGAAAGTCCCAATGCAGAATGTCTACGGTGTGAGTAGGCTGCCAGCGACTCTCATGATCCACTATCACTACTTCACATTGAGGGTACAACTTCAGGAATTCTTTCTCCACCGAGCCTGTTCCGCTGAATAGGACTAAAATCCGGCAAGGGGGTTTCATTTTCTGTGGGGCGAGGTCCTGAGCGCAGAGGGCGGTTACGAAGGCTTGTTCGGATGGGTCGAAATTTTCCCAGGGGAGACTCGCAGCTCCTGAGGAAATGTTTTCTCCTAGGATTTGGTTCAGAGTGAGGCCCTGCTCCATGGAAGGCAAGACCCTTTTGCTGCGCCCCGACTTCCTCCGCTCTCGCCGGGACTGCTCCCGCTGGCTGGCTTCCTTCCTTAGACGAGCTTCTTCGAAAAGAGCCAGCTGCTCCAGCTTCCCTCCGTAGTTGAGATCCTCCCTAGTCTTCCACTCATCATGAGCTTCAGAATATCCTGTCCATCTGACCTTGAATTCCTCACGCTCCTTTCCTCGCAGGACGCGGACTCGGCGAGCTAGGATTTTCTCCACGTGCGTCTGAGCCTGTCCGTCTACAATTACCTTTGCAGGTATAGGAGTCTTGCCTCGGATGGCGAAGTATTGGTCACCACTGGTGCATGCTTTTAAGCGATGCTGAGCAAACACATCGTGGATTCTCCATTTCGGGGATAGCTTGAGTCTGTATGCCACCGGGGCTCCTCTGTCTATCTCTGGGAGTTCTGCCTGCTGATCGCTGTAGAACCGTTCTAGAACTGGGAGGGGTCCGTGCCACCGAGCCTGTAGTTTCCTAAAGGACTGCTTATCCATGATGTTCTCCGTCAGGTGTTTGGCTTCCACCCATACCAGATCTCCTACTTGAAAGGTTTGCTGAGAATGGCGCAGGTCAAATTGAGCGCGCTGTCTCTGTTGGGCTTGTTCCAGCTTGACTCTAGCATCCTCCAGTTGGGCCGCAAACTTACTAGCCATCTCATGAGCTGTTCCTACTCCACCCTTCCTGTGACTGGAGGGTTTCTGAGCAGCTTGCACGAATAGGTCTAGCTGGGAGAGCGGGGAGTGTCCGAGGACTAACTCAAAAGGAGTAAAGCCGGTGACGTCACTCCTGGTGTCATTGATGGCGAACTCCACGTTGGGACACCAGAGATCCCAGTCTGCTGGGTTGCAGCCTACGAACGCACGTAGCATGTCCTCTACGACTCGATTGGTGTGTTCGGCTTGTCCATCTGACCGGGGGTTGTATGGAGTGGTGGCTGCGACTTTAGTTCCCATGAGTCGCATGAGCTCCTTCCACATGGCATCCTGAAACCGTGGGTCTCGGTCAGAGACGATCTTCATAGGGGCTCCGTGGTGCTTCCACACGTGCTCGAAGTAGATTCTGGCGACTTCAGATGCAGAACTGTCCTGGAAGTTCATGGGAACTACGTGGACCATTTTGCTGAGTTTGCATGTGAACGTCGCGAACGCATCGTGTCCTCTGGAAGTTAAAGGGAGCCCTGTGACGAAGTCTACGCTGACTACCTGCCATAGGCGGACTGGAATCGGATGGGGATTGAGGAGTCCATCGGGGTAGGAGTTCCGAGGTCTGACCGCTTGACAAGTAGTACACGAAGCGACCCATCTTCCCACATCGTCGGACGCTCCTTTCCACCAAAACCGTCTGAGAACCCGCTCGAGGGTTTTGTCTCTGCCAGCGTGCCCTGCTGCCACAGACGCGTGAGCATTCTGAAGCACGATTTCTCGCAGTGGGGAGTCCTCTCCGAGTACTAACTGATATCTACCCATGGTAACCCGCCACAGGACTTCTCCGATTACGCAAAAGTCCCGGGTTCGCTGATGAGGGGCTTTCAGGATTTCCTTCAAAGGTCCGGGACGAGAGTATTCAGCCCGGAGAGCTTTAAGGAATTTTTCTCCGGAGACTGACGAGTCTGAATCTCGGAGCTGGGCGGCCTCCCCACTTCGGACTATGGGTTTTGGAGGAGGGGTAGATCGGATCCTGGCCACTCTTTGATTGGCTGCTGGCGCGTACACAATCAGCAAGGGCCAAGGCAAGTCTAGACGGACCCCGTCAGGTGTTTCAAACATCTGGACAGGTTCTCCTTGTGAGTCATGAGTAGGGATGATGTACTCTATCCTCATGCCTGCAGCCCTAATCTACGTTTCGAGAGCTGTCGGGGATTGTCGTAAGAGCTGAGACTGACTCCAACCTCTACGTGGTGTAACCACGATAAAGGTAGGTCTGTCGACACAATATTTCTCTCCGTCCATTGTTCCATTGGGGCGGTTCCGAGGGCTTCATCCGGTCGTTTTGAAATTCCTCGTGCTCCAGGGACGGTTGTGAGACGAAACGTCAATTCACGGTTTTCTTGGCCGAATCAACGTTTGAGGGTGAACGACCACAAAAAAAAGTTTAGTCTAGTATAACTATTTTCTTATTTTTGTGTCGCAATCTCCGTTCAACACTCTCTAGGGCGCCCGAGAAGTGTCGGGGAAGTCAGTAGAGAGGACCAGTCGTGACGTCATACGGGGAAGGGGCTTGCTCCGTTAATCCGACGTTTCCAAGGGAAGTGTCCTTTGAAAATTGAGGGTAAGGAAACATATTTTTATAATATGTATTCGCAAATTCCTTAAGAAAGTCCTCCTGAAACCCATGGTCGAGACGAGCTTCCGACACTTCCTGTTTGGTAACGACGTTTCGGGAGATAAATATCTAATTTCTGGAGCTTCCTCCTGCTGCTTCCCGGGGTCCGATCAGGTTTTCTGAGGTGACACCATATTCGGGGAGGTTCGAGGAATATTTTGTCACAGAAAAAGGTCCAATCCGGTGTCCCGATCTCCTGAGAGCGATCTTTGAAATCTCTCAAAAGTGTCGCCTTGCTTGTAACATCAGCTTAAGCTAATTTCCGGGAGTCTAATCCGTCTTCCTAACCAGCCTAAAGCCAAGTTTTGTATTACAAGGCTCAAAGCTAAGTTGGTTAGGAGTCCAAAACCGTCGAGCAAGGTGCTTCTAACGGTGGGGAAGTTAATCTCCGGGGGTGCTGAATTTCTGGAATAATTCCTTCGTTCCGGGTGTCGGGAGTCCGTGTCCACATGTCAGTAAAGGGCTCTAGGGCCCCATGGCCCGTCAGTGGGGTCCGAATCTTACATATTCCGAAACTGTCCAATACTGATAAGATCAATCTCAATCTAAAAATTGCTGAAATCGGTCATAATCTCACTTTTTGTAAATTTCCTTTTGTGGGTTGACCAGTAACTCTGATTAGCCGTTGCAGATTGAATTGGGAGTTTGGAGGTAGAATCTCTTGACATGCTGACCAGATTGTAGTCCCAAGTAGAAGAAAAGAAGACAATTCACAGAAAGCAGCAACAAGACGACAAATTAGTTCAGAATTGGCAGGGTAAGCAATAGCAAGCCACCCCAAGAATTGGCATCTTGGGGTAGGGATAAGGCAGGGTCAGGCTGATGGGACAGCCTGGGCACGTTCTAATTACCAGTTGAACAAGTGTACTTCGGACGGTTATCAAATACAAAGCTCTTGATAATACTCTTCTTGAGGTCAGGCAAGAATCACCACTTATCAAGTTATCTTATCTTATATGCAAGTAAAACTGAGTTATCCACAGAGTTATTTAGCACAGAAAATTGTATCTCTAAAACAGAATAATATTGACTTCGAGAGCCATACTCATATACTCTCTCATCAACTGTTGTTCTAGAATCTCTCCTTCAACTCTGCACCAATCACAGCTCACTAATGACAGGGCCTACATTCTACTCCTACATTAGTGATCTCTGCCGGCCAATCCTATCGCGCCACACTACTCAGTCTTGGCCTTTTTACGACGGGGCGCTTCCTCAGGGTCACTGTCGTCATCAGAGCCCCCGTCGGCAGGATTCGTGGTCAGCTTCCTGTCCTTGATGTCCTCAGACTGGTCAGGCTGCCCAGGACCGTGGATGCTCGTCTCGAACTTGTTGGCATCCGTGGGTGTTTCCTCGGCAGCCACCTCAGCAGCACCAGCTCCACCCTCCTCGTCATCATGAGCATCAGGGCTGGTGGGACTGTAGCAAGGATACGAGATGTCACTCAGAATGTCATCCAGGTCGGGTGGGGAATCATCCACCCCCGGGAGCAAGACCGCCTCGTCCGGCTCCTCTTCCGGCTCAGGCGTTGGCGCCTCGAACACATCTTCCAGCTCCGGTGACCGTGGTCGGCGCCCCGTATACGGGATGCCGCGGTACGGCTCGTTGGCCGCCAAGTTGGACGCGCGGATCTCCTCGATCTTCCTGCGGAGGTCATTCTGCCACTCGATCCTTTCCCTCATAGAATCGCGGGCCTCTTGAATGACCTCTCGCGTAGCAGCCAACTGCTCGCTCACTCGCCGGTGCTGCTCATTCAGCATCCTCTGGTTATACCAGGGGCTGATCCGCAGTCCCGTCTGGCGGCGAGGTAGCCTGGGCGCGTGTCCCGCCCAAGGGGTGCCACCGGCGACGTCACCGGGTACTGCTGGAATGGGAAACTGCTCCTCGGGCGAGCGCTCTCTGGTCGCGGCCGAGGGAGTCACCTCCCCAGCTCCAGCTGCGGTAGTCAGCTCTGCTGTCGCGGTTACGCCCGGCCCTCGAGCAGAAACCCTGTGCGGCACCAACTGCTTGCGCCCACGCTTCCCGCCACCGCGGAAGGCTCCTGTCACACGGAAGCCCCTTGCGGGGCCTTCGTAGCGCGCGAAGTACCCGTCCGGAAATTGTTTGGTGAACTTCTGTTTCCAGCGTCCTTCTGTGGCCTTGGTATTTTTCAAATACGCTAAGCGGCTGGTCAGGTACATGCTCACTTGGCGTTTCGGGACAGACGGCGTGACCGCGTGAATCTCCTCGATAACATCGCGGACTAAGGAGCTTTTTAATCGCGAGGAGGTGGCTCCCACCGGTATGTCGCCTTTCTCCATTCTCTTCTCGATAATGTCCCGGCCATGCGAACGCATGTCGTTGATGTCGTCTTGCGTGGGGCCAGCAACCCCGCCAGCTGTCTGCATTACTACTGCGGCGGGGGGATTTGAAGACTGCGGATGAGAGGAGAGACGTTGCTCCATCTCCGCGATTCTTGCCATTAGAGCGCGGGTGGTGGAGTCTTTCGTATCGGTCAAAGCAGATTGCCGCGGCGACCTGTCCAGCAGCTTTTTCTTTACAGTTTGTTTTGGCGGTGGGGTCTTCCTATCGCTTCTCCTTAGTAGTCGTGTCATTTTTCTACGGTGTGGGTTTTCTGCGGTACGGCTTGAATACGGTGGTGTGCTGCATATAGTTTGACTCTCTTTTAACGCACAACGACCGCAACGGCCGCAAATCTGTTCCAAGGCAGGTCCGGCGGCTTGGTGCATTGGTCCGAGCGACTGGATCGCGTTATCGCGATCTTTTTTCGAAATTTTGAATTTCGAGCGGACCTGCGACTGCTGTCACCTCTGTCCACCGTCGACGGGTATGACATTGCAATCGCTGCCGTGTATTCCATCTTGACTTATCGATAGTCTAGATGGTAAGCCGTCGCTCTTCAGAGCTCGCGGTCATGGGTTCGAATCCCTTAAAGGTTTACAGTGGACAGCTGGGATGTGCGCACATCCCTCCTGTTCACTGTACCACCTTTAGCCATTTTGAGTTTCGATTTCTGGATAAATCGAACGGTCTTCGTTAATTTACCAGCCGATTACTTGTGCATGTGCACTATAGGAACCCTTAGATGTTTCATTTTGACTACCAGAAAAATCTGACGGTCTTCGTTAATTCCACACCCTGGGATCGGGTCGATAGCAAAAAACGCTGACGTTCACGGGACTGTTCGTTTTTTGGAGCAAATCCTTCTACAGAATTCGTCGCAGCTCTATTTTTAGAAATTTCCCGTAAGATGTGCATAATTGACGGTAGAAAACATTTTTTCTGCATTTTTCACGTCGCTGCATATCAAAAACATCGGGGCCAAACATATGTCCACTTTTCAAAAAACAGAAAATTTTCCGAAATTTGGTTTTTGGGCTTTTTACACAAAAAACAGCCAAGTGTTAAGCTTTGAAATAAGAGGCTTCACTTTGGAAATCCAGGGGCATGGAATTTCTCAAGTGGGAGCAAATGTCCAGTTCCAATGGACTTCCAAGGGCTTGGATAAACCCCCAGAAGTGGACCTAGTCGATTTTTACCAAAAAAGTTCCATGCCATTGGTTTAAGTGGGCCAACCCGTTGGAATATTGGTCCTTAGGTGATTTTTGCAATCCTCAAAACGTTCTAAATAACTTTGTGCGATTCCAATGCTTCACTTTGGAATTCCAGAGGCATGGAATTTTTCAAGTGGGAGCAAATGTCCAGTTCCAATGGACTTCCAAGCCTCTGGATTAATCCCCAGAAGTGGACCTAGTCGATTTTTAAGATGGCTTTTCCAAACCGATGGACACCGTAATCCCTGGCCTGTCCGGGCGCCCGGATTGTGCCTAAAAACGTAGAAACCCTGATGTAAAGGTGACAAACCGGACTTTTGCCGAATGTTGAAGGTATTTAATTCCGACCGCCCGGAACTACGTTCCCACGCGCCGGACCATGGGTCCGGGCGCCCGGAATGCATCTGAAAACCTTACAAGTCCGGTCAGACAACTCACACTTCTTACATGGATTCGCAGGAATAATGGCTAGGCAAAGGCGTGGACTAGCTCGAAACGAGAACGCGGAAGGCACTCCATGCCCATGCGATCAATGCAGACTCCGATTTTGCTACTCCAAAAAACAGATTAAGCGGCATTTGATCCTACATCCGCCCGTCGCACGCCTCTCCAAATGACCGAGATCATGAAGAAAACGACTCTCTTGACGGTGCCGAAAGTGTGAATGATGACGGTGAGACGGATCCACCATCAGAGACGGACGAAGCGGAAGAACACGAGGATGACACATATCTTCATGACCATGCCGAACGGATGCTCCGGAAGATCCGTGAAAACTTCTTCAGCCCGATTGAGTATGCATCGTCCGACTCGGTGAGTTCTAAATCCCGTCCAAGCCGTTGGAACCATTGTTTAACAATATCCAAGCCCCGTCCAAGCCTTTGGAACAACCTTGGATTCCCCCACGAAGAAGAGTCCAAGCATCGTCCAAGCCTTTGGAACACCTTTAGAGCCATCACTGTAAGCCAGATTCTTACATCGCATCTTATTAGTTCAGGATTGCTGGGTTGATGGGAGTGGATGCCCGCCGTATTCTAGGAGGAGGAAAGTGATGCGCGCGAGCAACGTGAAAACGACCGAACAAGGGACCCGGAATTCATCATGGCAAGTTCAATACGCACAGATTGAATGCCTTCCGAAAACTGCACTATATCACTATTCCAAGTCATTGGAACGGTGCGTCCTTACGTGTGGAACCCCTCTATCTGGACCAAAATCAATCAGATGCTGTGTGACTAAATTGCAGGAGGGAGAAAATGTGCATGACAAATCGACTACCCTTGCAAACCGCTTCATACTGGATCTACTTGAGGCCCACTCCAACCATAACTCGACCCAGGCGTACTTTGACACAATCCTTGAAATTCTGCGACGTCGAGTATGCGGCTTGGAGGTCGACGATGAATCAATCTCGACCGATGACGAGGTAGCACTACCTCATACCTACCAAGCGTGCCTGCGGTTTTTCAAGGATTTCCTCATGAAGTACAACGAGATGGATGTGTGCCAGAAGTGCAATTTTCTTTTCAAAGATCTGCTTCCCGAAGAGGCACCGACGTGTCCGAAATGCAACCACGGCCGGTTCAAGGAGCCATCAATGGTCGATGGCAAGTGGGAACCCGAAAGGGCCAAGTGCGTTTTCCGCTGGTGGCCGTGGACAAGGATACTGGAGGCCCTTTTCATGGATCCGGTGCAGGCACAGATGGCACGTTCATGGGAGAAAGTTGACTTGGATGAGCCGATCGTTAGAAGCACTGGAATATTAGGTGAGTAAACACTGTCAATTAGACTGCATGGATTGCCTATTCCGGGCGCCCGGATTCATGCCTCCACCCGGATGGAACATGCGTCCGGCCGTTTGGATATGTCACAACACCCATTTTGGTTGTCTTGGTATAGTCCAAACGTGTGGACCGGGCGTTCCGGCCGTTTGGAATTTTGCGGATGTAGATTAACAAAGATAATTGCGAGTAAATCTGCATGGATGGCACGTTCCGGGCGCCCGGAATGGCGTTCCATCCGTGTGGAATATGAGTCTGGTCGTAATGGATATGTTACAACAACCTGTTTTGTTGTCTTAGCATAGTCCGAGCGTGTGGAATACTTAACCCCTTAGTTGCCGGAGGAATTTCGGGGTTTTGAAAATTTTGGTTTATTTGCAATAACTTTGGCATAAGGGTCCTGCCTCAACTTTTGAAAATAGTGTCGGAAAGGTCTTATCAAGGCGAATCACATGCAAACGTTAGAAATACATGACACTTGATACCGATGACGTGATTGTCAACTGAAAAATATTGATGGATGTGCATATCGTTAACAGTGTAAGCCCTAATATTGACCCTATACCTCCAGGTATAATCTTACCAAGTGCTCAACATGCGGTTAGGGCTACTTATATTATTAGGGGTTTGTAACACTATGACACATGTGCCCTAAATGTGACTCATTATGGTCAAGCTAAAATAGAGTGCGTCTGGGGAAATATTTAGAGCATCGTCGCAACATGGTTGCTCCCAAGTGCATGGCTGCACGCGGCTCGATAAGAGCTTTTCAAAACTGTCTTCAAAAGTGAATTTGAGTTATTTGTCGCCGAGAAAATCAGTTTTGAGTGTTTGATGGACATGTCCATCAGCTGGCAGCTAAGGGGTTAATCCGACCGGTTGGACTAAGACATGTTAGTGCGGGTGTAGATTCACGAAGCTGGCAGAGGGCCATGCTCGAGGACCCGGAGTTCTTCAAGGACAAGCGCAACCTCTCTGTGGTGTTATGCGCGGACGGCATCGAGAAATTCAAAGATAAACTGGGATCTGTGACATCTATAACTCACGGGGAGACTGACTCACACCCCCCCCATAAGGTTGGGTAGAGCAGCCTCTTCTGTCACCCCTCGCCCCGAGGTGCCACGTCAGCAGTCACCATCTTGCAGTTCCCTCCGATAATAAAACACACACAGTATTTTATTATCTCATCTTAGCCTTCGTTTCTGCAGCATCCGATTGTTTCCGCTGTTTGGCTTGACTAATATATGATATATATATATTAGTTCTTCCATCAGGTTATGGGACCTTTACACGATTATTCTTTGCCTCGTTGATTCGTTGACTAGATCGCTTCGCGCCCTGCGATTCTATCCGACATTAAACCTACTAGCCGACAATTCCGACATTTACTAGCCGACATTTACTAGCCGACACTTACTAGCCGACACTTCTGACAACGACCGGCTTGTTTTCGCATCGGTCGCTTCCGTCATTTTTTTTACCGACAATCCGACATTTTCCGAATTAACGCACTTTCCGTGCGTCAAATTTCAGCTGGACCGACACTACTTTAGTACCGACAATTCCTTTGCGTTCTTCAACCTCTGGACAGCAGCACCCGAACTGCAGCAAAAGTGGCTTACCTGACGCCTATTTTGACTTCACCGACGTTTTCCTCGCGAAATTCTACTATAATTTGACCTTTTCATCGTCTGATTTGGTTGGTTTTACGAGATTTTACGTTTTTCAACACAAACCCAAACTTTGGCCTTACGGATTTTGCAGCCGCGGCTGAATGGCTTCTTTGCGCCAGCATGCGCGCATGTGCGCGCTGAGATCAGCACTTCACCTGCTTCGACAACGGCATTTTACCACTGGTCACGGCCTGGTGGTGCCTGGTGGTGCTTGTACGCCAGGCACCAAGCACGACTCCGACAATTTCGACATCAGCGAGAACGAGTGCCTTGACTCCGGCGGTCTCGCCTATCCGCATTTTCCGCCTTCGCCCGGAGCATCTCGTGGCTTTCGTCTGGTGGTATCTGGTGGTGCTATCGGCGTTGCTCACAGCCGCCTTGGCCCCTCCATCATCGCTTTTGCGAAGTGCAGACAGTTCATCGCGCGCACTTCCCGCATTTTCGCCTTCGGCCTTCTCGCCCTCCCCACACCGACGTATCCTCTTCGGTGGTGCTAGGCCGCTTCCAGTTTTGGCCTCGCGAGGGCATTGGATGACCGTTTCTCCTTTTGAGTGGTGCTTGATCTTTTTTTGTCA
>LGRX02030771.1:0-57655 GCA_001247695.2 Cymbomonas tetramitiformis | reverse complement strand
TCAGTGTGGTGGGTGGGTGAGCAGATGGGCCGCTCTGGAGTGATTCCCTTGAGGTCTAAGGGCGTGCGAGGTACTCAAATGCACCACAGGACATCCCCAAAATTACCCGGAGGGGTGGGGGGTAGAGTGGTGGCAGAATAGTGGGGTGACAGCCCGTGGCTCGCACTCGTGGGAGGTCTACGCGACTAAGTCAAAAACGGTATCGAATTTCGGAAAAAACTCGACCGTCATAGAGATATCTCTATGACGGTTTGCCCTCCAATTCTGGAGGGAAGCCCAGGGGTAGTGATTCAGCTGCAATGTGCGAGCTGTAGCGTAGGCCCAATGGCCATATTTCGGTGCACAGGGGTCAAGTAGGTACCTTGGGGTAATTTGCACGCCGGGGGGCTAAGGGGGGCGAGAAGAGCCTGCAAAACTTTTGCAGGAATTTCGGGGGTTAGTCATAGAGGTCCAGAGGGGGTCCTCGGTGTGGTGGGTGGGTGAGCAGATGGGCCGCTCTGGAGTGATTCCCTTGAGGTCTAAGGGCGTGCGAGGTTCTCAAATGCACCACAGGACATTGATAGAACAGGTGAAAATAGGTATATATTTGTGTGAATATATATAGCTGTTTCACTGTAACAGGAACTCAGAAAGCAGTGCTGGGGAAACCGGTGATAGCAGAACTGATAGAAAGATTACGGGAGTGGGCTTTCTAGCAAGTCGGTGTCAGACGGTGACACACGACCAGTGAAAGGCCTTGGTGGCGTCCAGCGTTGTTTTGAACTTGGCCTTCGCCACCTTCTGGTATAAGTCCTATGGGCGATGAGGCAGAGTGTTGTCCTTCAGGGAATGTCGATTAATCCCCCTCAGGTCCACGCACAAGCGCGTCTGGGTCCATAGCCCAGACGCGTGATCTTTCTTGCCAGCTACCACGACATTGCTAGCGTGCCTGCAGTGTTTGGAAGCGGGCTCGATGAAGCCGTACTCCAACAACTCCTTGCAGTGGATATCAATGATCTCCTGCTCCTCCGGGCTGTACTTCCTCGGCCTCTGATAGACGGCCTTAGACTCATCCTTGAACGAAATCGAGAAGGTGTTGTGCGTCGCCTCGCCAGTATACCCTTTCAAGTCATGAGGAGTGTTGGCAAAGCAGTCCTTACACCTGCGAAGAACAGCGCGCATCTCTTCCCAGTGCTCCTCCTTGAAGTCAGGATGGCCTCCAAACGTGGCATTGAGCTCAGGGTCGAGCCAGGCAGCCTCGTCCTTGGTCACATTCGTCGCCCCCAAGGGCTGAAGCTCGTCCAACACAGTGTAGGGCAAGACCTCATCCTGCTCGGCGACATTGGCCTCCCAGCCCGGCTCCCACTGCCGCGATGATTGTTGAGCCTCCCAAGAAGTGCAGGGGGCGCCACCCCAAGCATCCCGCGTGAAAGGCGAGGCGCCATGCACCGACACGTTCACCGCCAGCGTGTCAGCAACCCAAAGAATCCCGCACAGAAGCAGGAAAAAGCGAAAAATTCTGTTGAAACGCACCGCAGCCACCGGTGAGTACGAAGCGAGTAAGCACGCCATCATTCTCCACCCCCCGTGCGTCAAGTGAGAACTTCCACCAGCGGCAGCAAAGATCACGAACATGAAGACGAGGGCGACATAGGTCGCCTGCGCGATACAATGCAACATCAGGTTGTACCGAAGCTGCATGTAGCGAGCAGCAAAGCGCGGCTTATGAAGCTTGCCAGATACGCGAGGCAGGGAAACGCGTCCCAATAGGACCACCTGCGAACAACGCAAGGCCGGGACTGTCCACCCCCGCGCGGTCTGAATGTTGTGCGTCACTGTGGAGGAGCAAGATGCTCCGGGAGTCTGGTGTACCACACTGTCTGAGTGCAGATGAACACACGTCCCAATCCAAGTGAAGGCCAAGAGCAGCATAGTCTCAATGCTGCGTGACCACCACGCGAAGAATACCATCAACCCTTTGAGGGGAACCACCATCCAATCGCTCGCATTGATGTGGCGCAAGCCAATGTACACACCATTGGTGTGCACAAAGAGAACAAGCGTGTACCATAACATCGCCAGAATCCACAATACCCATATATCATACTACTCTCGGCATGGACAACACAGGGCGACTGTCCCCCATGAATGAAGCGTCCTTCCCCAAGAGGTACACCAATTCAAGCAACATACCCAGAATGAGCGTTGACTCAAAATCTCAAATGCCAACGTATTGTTTCCATTGCTGCCCAGATGCCCACGATTGTTGTTGATGTGCCTCCCAGACACCACCCAACCACTACAATGCCTACAAGGGTTAATGACCCCCACAAGGCACCTGGCCTTATGTGGACTGCTTGTGCAGGCAGTCCGCGGCCGCAGCGATGGTTGCTCGGTGGGGTCGCCGCCCCGCTGCATCCGGGCGACCCCCATGAAAACGTTCACGAGCAGCTGGGCGAGCAGGTTGACTATGTTCCTGGAACGCCTGCGTCTCGGCACCGCATACCGAGTGTTCAGAAGTGGCACAAGTAGCAGCAGAAGTGTCAACAGATCCGTGATGAGAATGGGGGCTACCAAGAGAAAGCGCCTCTGTGAAGCGACTGACTACGTCCTGTTGCATGTCCTCCACCTCACCATCAGTGTGCTCCGGCATGTGGGCCATGTGGGCCTCTCGTCCCTCCTCCACGACTGCGGCTGACGTGGGTGCACGTAGGCGCTTCTCCAGCAGCAGGAGCACCTTTGCCACCCATGGAGGGCTCCTGAGCTTGGTGACGTATGTAAACCCTGTGAACTTGCGTCGCTCATTCTGAAGATAGTCGTCCGTGAACTGCAACGTGTCATCCTCCGATGGCCGGTTGCTGTCTTCGAAAATGTAATACACCGGCTTAGCGCTCGGTGTCTCCCGACAGCAGAGCACATGCGTTGTACCACTTTGCACGTTATGCTTGAGGAGCGTTACGCGGCGATAGATCCGTGTATCGAACCTTACCACGCCCTCGTAGGCCAGCCCAATGGCCTCCTTCAGTTTCTTCGACTTGCCCTCCGTATGTCCCCCCAGAGGGAGGTGCCAATCGTTCTGGACGCAAGCGATGGTCTTGTTGTATTGCCTCATCACGCTGGCATAGATGTCATTGTGGCACGACAACCCTCGGCGGTCATAGCACCTACCCAGCTGAAACAGAACGGGGTCATCCCTTCGTGCGCCATCCCTTTGTGTGTCAGCGTATCTCACCATGAATACTGTCAAAGAGGACACGTGCTGCAGCTTCGCGACATCATCACCACTCAACCAGGTCTGCGACGAGGTGCTGGCTGGACTGCTGGCTGCCTCAATGGTTGACCAGTCCGAGCACTCCGAACTTGCGTCGGGAGTGGGCGACCTCACTTGCCTCGCCAGATTGCCACGAGTCGGTGCCTCCCGACGTTCTGACGGTGCCTCTCGCGCTGAAGGCCCAGCGCCGGGTGGACCACCCCCAGTACCATAAGCTCTCCGGCCATTGCTGCTGCTGTTGGAGGTTGTGGTGGTGGTGGTCTGCGCTCGCCGGGAGCATGAATGGCGTCGTACCCCAGTTCCATGGTGCTGGTGCACCGGAGCATTCTTCTACCTTCTTCCAGGTGCAGGTACTGTACTCATGTGCAGACGCGTTGTCAGTGAACACTTCACCACCCCCTTCACCATCGTCCACGGGGTAGAACTTGGCCGGCCCTTTCGCCGCCAACGTGACCAGCTCCAAAGGAGGTTTCAAGTGCCCACACCTCTGCCAGAACTTGTGTAGGTCTTCCCTCAAAGTATCCATGTCAACCCGCTCTAGGTATCTGAGAATCTGGTACTTCCACGTGCCAGAACTCTCGTACCGGTGAGGAAACTGAAGCTCCTCCACCAGCTCCCGGTTGTTGTCGACCCCACCATGGTCCAGAGTGGCCTCCATCAGATCAATATGTTGTTTCACCGCTTCCGGTTGCACACAGAAGACATGCTGACTCAGATGCCACATGAGGATGCCAGCCACCTCACCACTGAGATACTTCTGAAGCATCTCGACCTCTTGTTGCAGTCTTCTCAACTTGGAGCGATCTGTTGTCATCCCAGTGTTCTTGGGCCAGATGACACTTTTCCCCGTGGGTGGTATGTAAGTAGTAGTGTAGTCACCCATGAACGCCCAGCTGTCATCCTCTGTGACGTGCTGCGATAGCTTCTGGTCGATTCCTAGCCAGTCTGGCCATCTCAGCTAGGCCTCCACCACCCACATTTGCTTGCCACATCTGGCAAACTCCACACGGGCATGGTCTAGAGAAGGTGCTTCATCCGGGTTTGCGCGGATAATGTGACACAGCCGTGCCGCTGGTTCTTCCAGGTGCATCTACAACTTCTGACGTCACAAGGATCGTCCCACGGCTTCACCCTGCAACCCAACCAAGGAACCAGACTGCTGCTAGAGAGGGCACGATGTGACTGCGCCAAGAAGTCCATTGACAACTGTGGCATCTGGCTCACCCGGTCCCTGTCCATGGGACATGTCCACGTCGTGTCCCGCCGTTGAGAAAGAGATGGTGCAGCCCCTCGGAAAGTGCTAGGCTCTGGCGCAAGGGGGTCTGGCTCCTCCTGTGAACCTGACAGTGGAGACGTGGGTCCGAATATGTCTTCGAATGTGTACTCTGGGCGCTCTCCTGAGGCAGCGACTCTCCACTCCTCCTCCTGGGAAGAGTGTGGCTCAAGCCATCCACATACCAGCTCTGGACCAAAGATCTCCGTCGTCAGACAGACCATCGGGTCCGTCTTTCTGACGCAGCGAGAACTCTTCGGTGGTGTAAGATTCACTAGGGGAAGAGTCACCTGGGTATCCATGCCCAGGACAGAGGGTGCATAAGACACGGCCACACCTCTCCCAAGTTTGATGTCAATCATGAGGGAATTTTTCAACGGTCCAATACCCACTAAGAGGTCCCATGAGTTGTCCTGCTCAAAGGTCACGAAGGCGTGGAGACGATGAAGAGTCATATGGGGTGTTCCCGCTGCCAGTATCACATCCACATAGCAATAGTGAGTAAACTTGGTGGGGTTGTTGTCACACCTGTTGACCCTGGCCCCAGTGCCAGTCTCGTAGATAGTGAGCCCCAACCGTCTCACCACTGCAATGGCGATAATGTTGCAATTGGCGCCGGTATCCATGAGGATTGCTCTGTAGAGCATCAACTCCCCTCCAGAGGACACCAATGCGAGGCCCTCATAGAGAGTGGCGTTCAACAGCTTGCATATTGGCTGTACCTGCGCCATTTGCAAGGTTTGATCCTCGGTGAGGTGGTCCTTCATCTTTAACCTTAGGGCCTCATAAGCTCGGTTCTGGATGGTGCCAGCGCGCACGTGCCCGTGCTCACTGAAGTCCACCACACCACGGTTGTCTATGCAAGCAGCGGCTGCCCACCTGGCCGTCACGAGGTCCACTAGCCATCTGGCATCTCATCCAGCGGCAATTCTTGAATATCTGCCTGCACATCACCCCTCGTTGTCACATCCCCTGCCTTTGGTAAGACAGTCTCTGGCGGGTCATGGACCTGGTGCTCGTTGACCTCAGCAGCGGCTTGGTCAACTGGCTCCGAGGAGCCCCTGCCCTCAATCTCTTCGAGGGCCAGGAGAGCGTCAATGTCCTTGGGCAGGTGTATCGTACCCTCGGCTACCATTGTTGCTGCGATATGCGTGTACGTCTGCTTGCAACTCCGTAGAAGTGATGCCATCAGGTACACCTTCCTGCTCAAGAAGTTTGCAGGGACAGCTCTGGGCACTTGGGCGTCCTTGTCAGACTCCTCGGGTGTCTTGACCGGGAAGCCCTGCATCTTCTGCGTGTTGCTCAGTGCGACTGCAGCCCTTGCTTGCAGCTCCGGCATGGACCCATCCTCCGAGTGGTCATTCATGACCTCCTCCTCACCAGCAAAGCTAGTGCCATCTACTGCAGCATATTCCTCCCGCTGATTGCAGTTGGGATCATACTCCACTTCGTCCTCTGAAAGCGCCTGAGCCCCTGCACCATCACCCCCACCAGCTTGCCCGGTTGTCTGCATGGCCGACAGCTCAGCAGTAAGTCTGGACTGCACTTTAGCGCTGGCAGCTGCCCTCTGCTGCTTGGCCTCTGGCAACTTGAGCCACTCCTCTGTAGTGATGCCCATCTTGTGCTTGGGGAACATGTGCTTGAGGTTTTATTCGCGCATCGTGGCGTTGTTCACTTCATGCTCATGTATCGAATGCAGACGCTTCTTGTGGAAGTCTTGGGGCACATGCGCGTCCCTGCTCCCCGTGAAGCAGCGATCAGGAGAGTGCCACATCTGGGTGAAGCAATACTTGCACTGCTTGTCCTTCTTGGCATCAGGAGGTGGGACCTTGTTGTAGGAGTTCTTGGCCCTCTCCGCGTTGTGGGCCTCACGAGTTGGCTTCTTGGATACCTCTTCACCAGCAGGTGCAGCTGGTTCCTTCTTCTTAGAGTCCTTGCGTTTGTCCCCAACATCAGCCTTTTTGGCAGCGCCAGAGCGCCAAATGGGGGCCACCACCTCAGGAAGGTCTATCCCCAACTGCCTGGCCTCATAACACGAGTAGACGCAATTTGCCCTCCGTCTAAGCTCCTGCTGAAGAGTCAACGCCCACGATTCAGCATCATTCTTCAGCTTGTACTGTACCTCCACGATGACCTCCAGGTTCTTCTACGTCACCTTGGTCGGGGCGGGGAACTGTACACGTAGCTGCTCAGAGACACGCTCTTTGTATTCCCTGATACGGAGCAGCTTAATGCACTCCTCAATGTTCTGCCTGGTCATGCTGTCCTCCACCATCTTGCCTGTGTTTACTACCGCCTCCTTGCGCATACAGAGCTTGACGTACGTCTGGCCATCCTGGTCAACGGTGTGGCTTGGCAACCAAGAGATCCTTCTTCTCCTTGGTGCCCCTCATCAGAAACTTGGCCTCAAGTTCTGCGACGAACGCCCGCAGAGCCCAGAAATAATGAGTGTCCTCAGTGCCATCGATGCCCATGAGACCCCTGGTTGAAGTCCCTTCGGTGAGCCACTCATGGGACTCCTCCCCATCAACGTCATTCTCCTCAAAAAGGTCTACAGACTGTCCACGTCTCCCCCACTTTCATCTCATGAAAGGGGGGTAGCGCACAACGCACAGAGCCTTGGAAGGAGTCCCTGACAGAGGTATCCTTCAGGATACGGAATGCAGTGGAGGCAATCATGCCCTCCTTCTCATACGCTGCGCACCACCACTCATATGCAAGTGAGGTGGCAAAGTCCTCTCCGGCCAGCATAGAGGGAATGAGATCCCATATAGATCTATAGTGTGGCTTGGAATCCCTGAGCGCTTGCTTCTATTCTACAGTGAGGGCCTGAAAAGCTGCAGTTTTTATCTGCCTGCGCACTTTCGACTCGTGGGATCTCTTTACTCTCTCCACGTAGTCCACAAAGTGCTTGATAAACGCTGCTCTGTCCTCATCCTTACTGTCTGTGTAGCTAAGTTTCAAATCCATCTTGCCAGGACCATCGGTGTCTCTGTCAGAACGCTCCATGTCCTTCAGATTCTCAAATGCGAGTAAAAAGTTGTTAACCGGGGGAGTGACTACTGTTGCTGCTCCTGAGTGGGTGGGCTCTGATGCCAGCTCCTCCGTGCTCATAAAGGTGCTAATCCGCCTTTGATTACTCTTCTCTCGGTTCACCCGCCGCGCTTCTCGTGTTGCGGTGTGATCAGCGACAACGTCCAAACCAGCCTCTGTTGCCGTGTTCATGTGCCCTATGCCAACCGACAACAAGTAGAAGCAGAACGCTATGCTCCCTTTAAGAGTGTAACGGGTCTATGATGTGTAGAATGAGAACTGAATCTAGACTGAGTTACACCAGTGCACAGAGTGCCCCTGGATTCACACAGACCCGGCCAGCCAGAAGAATAGAAGCCATGCAGAGTGTACCAAAAACACCAACAATATGATCAAAGTTGTCCACCAACACGGAGTTTCCCAGAGCAAATCAGCTAAGCCAGTGCACGGAGTGAACCTGAATGCACAAAGCAGCTCGTTCGCAGATACGTCCAAACTACCAAAACCATACTATATCACGCAGAACGCAGGTGAGAAGGAGTTCCCAGCAACGGTGAACCAGGTCAAGCCAGTGTACTGAGTACCCCTTGGTTGACAGGGCACCTCACACAGCATAACTGAAATAACACCACGGTCATGTCCGTAATTGTCGCCTCTAGTATGCCGGATCGGCAGTGAATAGAGAAAGACTGCACAACAGAGCTTAAGCTAAGCCAGTGTACTGAGTACCCCTGGATCCGCAAAGCTGCTGTTCATTAAGAAAGATAACAGGTATCATAAGTGTCCCGCCGACAACCAAGGCCAAAGAGAGAAGCTACACAACAGAGCTTAACCCCTATGGAGCGGTTTGTACCGTATACGGTACAACCACTTCAAACTCTAAGCTTGTATTCATTTCTCAGCCCGATAGCACTTGTCGGAATCGGCCATACAAGCTTCGCACACCCGTTACAATAGGTATATCTAATACTCAACAATTTATTCTACACATATACTTAGTATATATATCTCACCCAAGGGTAATTTTGTTGTAGCAAAATCCCCAAAGTTGCTTATTTCTAGGCATGCAATTTTGTTCAAAAGCATCTTAAAGTGTGAAAAAACGAGGTGTAGATGCCATTCATCGACAAGGGTTTGTTGGTTCAGTGCCCACTATCATATAAAATGACCATGCACCTCATATGGGCAATACTTACTTTCCCAACAGTCGATTTCCCCTGAAAACACACAATATGGCCTTAAGTATGGAAAACATTTGACAAATGATGTGTTTTCGTTGTTTTTTGGTGTTTTTTTCACCTTATTGCTTGAATATTTCGATGTATTGGTGCGTTTAACTACAACCACCATTACCGATTTCAAGGCATTAGTAAAGGCGATTGTTTTATGGTCGAGGGGCGACCTAATACTCGAATAAGCGGTTGTGAGAACTGATTTTTGACACTTTTGATTCCTGTAAAACGTGTTTTTTTGGCTTGTATATCACCGATATATCGTTGTATATATCATGCGATCATGTATTTTATGGACCAAAATCACTCTATAGGAGTTATGAAACATGTAACGAATCACCCACACTTACCAAGGCACCATATACCGTGAAAACGACACATTTGTGAAACTGGTGCTTTTGGCAAAAAATTCCATCCGCTCCATAGGGGTTAAGTTAAGCCAGTGTACTGAGTACCCCTGGATTCGCTAAGTTGCTGCTCATCAAGGAAGGTAACAGGTGCCATAAGTGTCTCACCGCAAGTTAAGTCCAAGGTCAACAAAGAAAATTTGTCGAAGAGGAAAAGAAAGGCTGTTTGCTAATTTGCCGATAATCCCAAGGTAACCAACGGTGATCAAGCTAAGCCAGTGTACTGAGTACCCCTGGATTCGCAAGACACCGTTGCCAGTGAGAGTGGTCTCCATTGTGTTCATAATATACAGAGTTAATCCGCTCGCTCTATTCCACGATGATGCCGCTGCTAATTACCGTCTAATGGCCCACCCGCTTAAGGATCCGCCAGTACACCAAGGGTGTCCCTGGTGTCACCGTTAGACAAAGTGGCCAAACTAGGGAAACCGCAGGATAAGAAGTTGCTCATTAGGCTGGTCATCAGCTGCTGATTCGCTGCCGTCGTCGCTATGAGTCTGCCCGTATGTCAGCACCGCACAAAAAGAAAGGAAAAAGGACCCGCCAGTGTACAGAGTACCCATGGTGTTACCTTTATCCCGAATCTGCTCTTTTCGGCTGCTGTCAACTTATCGCCAAAGGACTTCCCACTTCTGAATTCGCACTGAAATAAAAAGTCGCTCCGCGCAGGACATTATTGTTTTGAAAAAGAATAAAAAGAACAGTACATAATATCCATCAATAAATCATAACAAAACCACCAAAATACGAATTATTGTACAAAAACATGAGCAGAGTTGTCTTAGCAGTCTAGCATTAGGTACGCCAACAGACATCTCGCTAGCACTTGCGAAAGCAAAACAATAATGAGTCCACTGGCTCAGACCATCAGTCACAGACTACTTATCTCAAGTCAAGGTTACATTTGTGAATAACTGTAACAAGTCTCCGCTCTGAAATCTTCATCCACCAATAGAATGCTACTATTCTCTGCCAGCTTTAACGATGCTACAGTATCACATTCTCTGACTGACACGTCAGTGGCAGCATTCTAATCGTCACTTCTTCCAGAAACACCCTTCTTATTCTGATGTCATACTACGATGACAATATCTTCTTCACCATATCTGCTACCTCCGAGCAGTCATCACGCATGGCACGAGGTCTGTCACGCCTGTCACGCCTGTCACCAGCTGGCCAACCCCGGCTTCTGTCCAACGAGAAGCCGGCGTTTGTTACAAGGAGCTCTTCCCGGATTCCGCATCGGCATCATCGTTCGTGGAGCATGTGGAGTATGCTTCGGTGGGTCGCCCTCATCAGGTGGTGGGCTGCCGCGCTCCTCCCTTTAGCCTTCAGCCTATAATTTTCTTTTGCTAGCTTGCTTGGTGGGCTTGCCGTGGTTTGGCATTGCTGGAGTGACAACGGTCTTCAACGGCATGACCATCAACGACGACGACAACTCCGTCACCGAAGACCCGGTGATGTGTATTGGGGCGACGTGCATCTACTCAGGGGTGGACCAGTTGTCCCCCGAGACTCGGCAGCAAGTATTGCAACTGTTTATTGCAGCCGGTGGTGGCGGTGGGTGCAGTTGCGGCGGCACCTAGTGGTGAGTGGGATCCCGGGCATGGTGGTGTGCCCACCTGCGGGGTGCCTTAGCTCTCTGAATGTGCACCAGTCAGGTGGTGGTAACTGGTGTACGGTTTTACTTTCTCAACAACAACCTCTTCAATCTGGTTGTGTGGCAATTTGTTTTGCAGTTTAACCCCTAAGCTGCGAACGGAATTTTTGGTCTTTGAAAATTGCACGTTTCTTGCGATAACTACGTGAATTCTTGCCTGAATGCACTTTTGAAAATAGTGTCGGAAAGGTCCGTTCAAGGCGGGTTGCATGATGGCGTTCAAATTGGATGACACGGAGTATCAACGACGTGAATTTGAACGGAATATTTAATGGACTCACGTGCTGTTTTGACAGTTGAAACCCTAATTCTGACCCTAGACCTCAAGTAACAATCTCACCAAGTACTATACATGTTGTTGGGGCTACTTGTTGCCGTTAGGGTGATGTAACACTATTTTATGACTGCCCTACGCGTGACGCGTTATTTTGTAGTTGAAACCGAGTACGTCTCGGTTAAAACTTCGAGTATTGAAATGAGTTAGCTGCGCCCGAGTTAATGGTTACATGCGGCTGATTGAGAGCTTTTCAGAACTGTCTTCAAAAGTGAATTTGATCAATTTCCCGCTGAGAAAATCAAGTTTAAGTGTTTGTTGCGATATCGCAACACATAGCAGCTTAGGGGTTAAGATCTGGGTTGCCATCTGTTTCGGTGAAACTAAGCATATATTTGGTATTGGTAGTCTGCACACCCGGCTTTGTTGCAATTGCTTGATTTATGGGCTCGTCCAATTTGATTTGAATAGCACAGTAGATTTGTATTGTGCTGGATATTATATCATGAGGGTAATAAACATTTAACCTTTATAATATTGGCCTTAGTCATATTACCTTACCTTACTTAGTCCATCAGCAGTAGCAGCAGCAGCAACGCTCGAATCCCAACGGGCGACGCAGATGAATTCTCCACCTGACGATCGCCATACGCTACCGATGACAATGCTTCTGATGACGGTGCCACTGCAGTCGCGTAAATTTACCGCGACGCCGCCCACGCATTATTATGGCATGGCAATTTGGGACGCAAAAAGAAAAGCACTGTCGCACACATGATCTTACGGTCAGATGGCCTAGTGGAGATCTCTTTTTTTGAGATCGACCGTGCCTAGTATACCAAGCGGACAAAGGGCCATTGCATGCCAGAAGGCGGTAGGCAAGGCTACATACTCGGAATATTATGACATTAGAAGGGAACCGACATACGGATTGGCGAGCTAAATAGCATACGAATTGTTGGTCACTACTACTGGAGCCCGAATCTGACAACGGATATGGCAGGTGACGAAATGACAGCAGTCACCGTGTTATATCCAACACACCACCTCAGATGAGGTGCAATGCACACGAGTGACCATCATCACCCTCTAGCTAAATGTGTTAGTGATAAGTCATTTCTCTAGGCAATCAAGGGAGATGCAAGATGCACGAGCCGGAGCTCGTGGCTAAGGCATGCTAGAATACATAATGAATCTAAGATCGGAAGCACCTCGTTACTTCTGCATATGCTGAAAAGAACAAATCCTGTTGTAAACTGCAGTGTTTGCCAAAGCACCACCGACTGTGAAAGCAGATGGACAGTGATGATGCGAATATGTAAAGCAGACGAGAAAGAAGATGAAACAAATCAACGCTGTGCCCAGCTGCCATAATATAGGCGCGTTGTCAAGGTAGTGGTCGTACATGCAAGAAACCAACGTTTCTGAGAATGTAAAGCAATCAGACGGTCTCAACGAAGTACATGAACGCCCAAGACGTCAATGAAGTCATGTGGACTCGTGGAGAGCTAGCTGGCAACAAATGGTGTGAACGTCGACCAAAAGTATACCACTCCTGCCAGCGATACTACATGCTAACGAAAAAGAATGTCCTGCACAAGCACCACCCAAGGTGCAACAATACAAACAACTGGAAAGGAATGCCACTCCCCCACATAGTACTGCATAGTCCCAAACCCACAGCGTGACGAAGGGCGAAGCAGGTCAATGAAAAGAGCGCCAAAGCACCACCCACAAGGTGAACAAATGCTTAGATAACCATAAGTCCATAAATCTATACAGCAGTACACGAGTACACAGCTGGAGCGTTGGACCCCTATTGAAGCCATTGGCCGCCATTGGAAGAACTAGTGGCAATATAAGCAAGCACCGAGGGGTTGTCAAAAATTAAACTAGTTACTCCTATCGTAATCATTGATTTTATTTGTATTTGGTGTGATGGTATTTTTGGAGTGACTTAATTGATTTTATATGATGAGATTATCTACAATTTTCTGGCATCGTCATGCAGGACTTGGTCAAGCAGCTTGCCATCGGCGGACGCCTCGTCATTCCCATCGGAGATCTATACCAGGTGCATTACAAGCCTAGTGTGCTTCCTGTGTGGCATCTTCTTTGAAATCGTTTATACTAAATAACAACATAGAAGAACACGTACCCATGAGCAAGCTGAATCCAAAGCTCAGCAGCTCAAGATGACACAGATACAATACACATATCATACAATTATATGTAATACTACAATACGCCTATCATAAATACACTAGCTAGTAGTTGTAGCTGTGTGTAAGTGATTAGTGCGACGATTGCCGGAATAATGTAATTATATTATATAGGCACAATGCACCATCCGTTCCTATCAATCAGGCGCGAGTGCTACTCCAAATTTTATTTTCTGGAGGTACACGTTGGTAAAACGACTGCCCACATGCATGTATCCATACTATGCCATTCGGTATGCATGTATAAATTGTCTTGTGATGCATCGTACTATAAACGTAGTATGTAGCAACCTGCGCTCACGTACCTGCTATTATTGTCTATTCTTGTGAGGGTTGTTTCACTCGCCGTAAGAGGGGGTTACGGGGGGTTACCAAAGCGATTGATGTTCACGTTTCCCAAGAGAGACGGTACAAGCAAGTTGCAATGATCCGACACGTATGAGAACCAAAAGACATTATGCCATCACATGCCCTATCTTACATTCGAGCTGTGCGCGTCTACCAACATCCAGCAAGTTTTGTGCTAATCTGCCGTTAGTCGATGAGGCGTCCGTTCAATCAATTTATGACTTTATGTGATCGGTTTTGAATGATAATCGATGCAGAGTCAAGCATATGAAGTTTTCTATGCATAAAAGGACTAATAATAAGCGTTGTTAAGCATATGTTGCATGCTCTAAGTTGAGCCACGCATGCGCAATGGGCCAATAAAAAAAGCTCTTACGGTGGGTCATCTCACCAAAACCATACAAGAATAGGCACTGTGTATGACAGATTATTCTGCTATCTCTGTGCTTATTATATATCGTGGCATAACCTAACATATATCATATCACTCTAAAAACACCACCACATCGAATACAAATGTATCAATATGACACCGTATATCAGAGGCATCCAGGATCACCCAGACCGTGACAAACACGACGATTATCCCGGCGCGGCGGGGCCTGCAAGACTTGTGGAATGCGGTACATCATCGTGGGATTAACATATGATGCATGCGCGAGATGTGTCACTGCGTCGTAAAGTGCGCACTGTGCAGAAACGTAATCCTCAGCCTGCGTCGCACACCGTAGCGGTATAATATATGCAGGGTCGTCGTACTGCAACCTAACATGTATATCATCGCTCTTCCTGGAATATGTTTTGCATAAGGTTTGAGCACCTAAGGCCTACGGGAAGCAAAAGTTGGACAATTTTATTTTTTGGGAAGAGGGTTGCATGCAATCACAGCCCTATTCTACAGAGCAAATTTGAAGCCCAACAGTTGCTCCCTTTGCGCTTTTATGCATAGACTCACATGTGTCTCAATACTCGTTGTGCAAAGTTTGGGCATCTGAAGCGCAAGGGAAGTGGAGGGGGGCGCAATTTGGTATTCGGAGGAAGGTCGCATGCAAACGATACCCTGCTTCAAATAGCATATTTGGAACAAAGATGCTTACCCACGTCCATTGCGCTTTTGCTCATGTGCATCATGTTGATGAGTATTAATGGCTACTACCCAAATTCATGGTCCTACCACAAGGACCAATGGGCAATTGCGGTTTCGATCACTAAATCGACTATTTGAGACACAGGCAACATTTGCACATGATATTTATGAGTTAAATGAATTTTATTTCTTATAGCGGCGCCCCCCATGAGACTTTAGGTGTGTGGTTGAACGACACGCTTTAGGGGTGTAATTTCACCAAAAGCTTGAAGAAAATGGTGGTCCTACCACAAGGACCACCGTTATTTTGAGTGTTAGGAGTCACATGGGGGGCTCACGGTGATGCTCGTGGTTATACATCTTGAGTTTATGACCAAATAAGATAACTGAATCGGTTACTTCGCACCCTCATCATCATTTCCGCTCTATTTCAGCATGGCGCATGTTCAACACAATGCAAATTCCGAATTTAGTGAATTTCGGACTTTAGAAATTGGCATTCATCCATTCTAAAATGTACACGCCAGTCGAAAAATAAGATATTTGGATGATGTTAGACTTTCAGAAATTCGCAATACATATATACTTGAAGATTTAATGTGCCGCACACACCAACCTTGCGACATATGCCCTCTAGCAAGCAATTATGATGGCTGGCTGGTCAGCTCGCGTGACCACTATTTTAGGGGGGAAACCAACGAGCCAATATATTAGAGGGGAAGCCAACGAGCCAACGAGCCAACGAGCCAATATGTTCAAATTGGAGTGCAACAGAATTTTTGTGGTTTCAGACTTTCAGAATCCGTGACTCCTGCTGCAGTAGAGCCGAATGACACATGTAGCTCCGTGACACAAACAGGATGTACAAGTAGCCACGAAGCGACACGCCTGTTCAGCTCTGTTCCTTTTGCTCTTGCAAACAGGAACTTCACGGGTACCTACGGTACTCTGTGAGGCACACTGCAAATCCGATTTTGTAAATTTTCTTCACCTGTTTCACCGGTAAAACAGTAGAGTAGGTAGTGACTAGACCACTTGGTTGTACGACGGCGATCGAACGACGACAGGAGATCTGACAGTGAAGTCGCGGGGACGGCGTTACGACTTCAAACGACGGCTTCACAGCGACTACGACAGTACGATTTGACTTCACTGTTACTCCTCTGAGGGAGAGAGAATGGCTGGATCTTCGAAGAGCAAGGCAGCAACGTCCACTCAGGACGAGGATTTCCCTCCCCTCCCGGCGAAGCCTGACATCGGGCAGACTTCCCCTTCCCCGGCAGCACCGTCCACTCAGGACGTGCTGTTACAACAAATTTTGACGATGCAAAAGCAGCAGAGTGAGCTGCTTGAGATGCAGAGGCAGCAGGCAGAAGATCATCGACTGCTGCGTGCCGATCATCAACGTCTAGCACAAATCAACGTTGAGCTGGAGGCGAAGGTGGCAGCGAAGCCTGGGACTTCTGACCCGGAATCCGCAGCCAAGACCGCCGAGCAACTTCTGGAGAGAAGGAAGAAGCTGGACTACGTGCCAGCAGCCTCCATCAACCCGTTCCCAACGCGTCCGGCGACACTGGCAACGAGGATGCCGCAGTTGTACGACCTACACGGCAACAAGACGTACGACTCGCTCTCCAAGAAGTCCAACTCTTCCATGAAGTACGAGTGCATGGTGCTGGCTCCAGCGCTGTCCTACTTGCACGACGTGGTGACCGCGTGCAACCAGACGTTGGACGAACATGAGGACTCAGGATTGTCACTGAGAGACTTACTGAAACACTGCCACGAGGTTACCAACTCTGTCCACGGCGTGTACGCTTTACTGTGTAACCGGTGGACGATGCTGGAACTGCGCGGGCAGCTGGAGCAGGAGCCGGGTTCTTCACAGCGGGGAGGACAAGAGGCTCTACGCGCGAAGCTGCAGTTCGTGGAGGACAGGGTCTACCAGGCAGCGGACGGCGTGGTGGCGGACGAGGTGTTGCAGCAATGGCTGAACGACTTCGACAAGAACCGCGGCAGAGCAGTGCTGAACATTGCGTCCAAGAACGCGGCCAACGCGGAAACGCGGATTCCAAAAGATCCACGGGACCGTGAGCGCTGGAAGGAGCGTAAGAACAAGGAGAAGGACGGTACGAAGCAGCCTACCGACAAAGGCGGCGGAAAAGGCCGGGGCGGAAAGCCCGCGGCCGATGCGTGATGTGCGTGCCGCCACCCCCTCCAGCGCAACAGCCCTCTCCGGGCGCTGGACGGGGGAAACTCACCTTGCAGCAGCGGGTGAGACAGCGGAGGGGAGCATGGCGCGCGGCGGGCGCCAGTTCCGAGGTGATGCAATGGATTACTCACGGGGTGAAGTTGAGGTGGAAGCGCGGGCCTCCACCTCCGTTCGACCACGGGGTGTCACTGAGGGATGCGACGCGGCAGCAGCAGGTGTGGCTGGACGCGGAGAAGGAGAGGCTGCTAGAGAACGGGGCCTGGACGAGAGCGACGAGAAGATCTCACGTTTCGCGCGCTTTTTTGGTGCCGAAACCGGGTACGAACAAGTGGAGACTGGTGGTGGACTTCCGATGGCTGAACCAGTGGTGTGTAAAAAATCGTGTGAAGATGGAGACGCTGAAGAAACTAAGGAGACTGGCGAAACCGGGCGACTGGTGCTTCAGCTTCGACCTCCAGGACGGTTTTCACGCGCTGGGAATCCACCCGGACTTCCAGAAGTTCATGCAGTTCGACCTGCAAGGGGACCTGCTTCAATGTTCAGCGATGCCGTTCGGATGGAGCGACTCTCCGAGAGTTTTCTGCAAGTTCGTACGCGTGATGGTGGAGGTAGGCTTTGCGTTCGCCACAGGCTGCGGAGGATCGCAGAGAAATCAAAAGACTGCGGGACGGTTCCGCAGTACGACAGCGATGGTCAGTCCGTCGCAGGACCGGTGGTGCTGGCGGGGACACGAACCGTCACAGCGGAATGCGAGTGCTACCGTACATGGACGATTTTCTGGTGCTGGTCGACTCTCAGCGAGAAGGCTTTCTGCGTCGAGAAAAAGTTCAACTGGTGCTTCATCGACTTGGCCTACGGCGGAACGAGAAGAAGGGCCACTGGGAGCCTACGCAGGTGGTGGAGCACCTCGGGCTGGAGGTGGACCTGAAGCTGGGACAATTCCGTGTGACAGAACGACGGGTGCACAAAATCCACGCGAAGGCGAAGGAGATCCTGTGCGATGCAGCGAGAAATCGAAGGTGGATTCCTGCCAGGAGACTGGCGTCCTTCACGGGACTCTGCCAATCCGTGTACTTGGCAGTACCAGCGGCGCGGCTCTACCTACGGGAGCTCTACTTCGTGCTGGCGGAGAAACGCAGCTGGGGAGCGAAGGTAAAAATCTCACGTTCAGCTCGGGGGGACTTAGAATGGTGGTCCAGGCTGCCTGTGATGAGCAGGTGGAACGGACGCAAAATCTGGAGATCCCCGACGAGAGCGAAGGTGCACACGGACTCTTCGATGACGGCTTGGGGAGGAGTGCTGAACCTGAAGTTCCCCGCGCGAGGTTTCTGGCCAGACGAGATGCGCTGCTGGCACATTACGCACCTAGAACTGGAGGCCGTGTACAAGACCGTACAGGCGTTCTTGCAGGAGCTGGAGGGCAAGGTCGTACGACTCTACTGCGACAACCAGGCGGTGGTGGCGATGCTGTCACACTTCACCTCCAGAAACCCGGACCTGATGAGGAGAATGAGGAGACTCTGGCTGCTACTGGATCTGCACGACATCGAGTTGCAGGCTCGGTACATCCGCAGCGAGGCCAACGTGTGGGCCGACAACCTTTCGCGTTGCGAGGACTTGGACGACTGGAGGCTGAATCGAGACTGGTTCGTGTGGGCCAACAAGCAGTGGGGGCCCTACACAGTCGACCGGTTCGCTTCCGAGATCTCCGCGCAGCTTCCTCGGTACTACGCTGCGTGGAAAGACCCGAAGTGCGAAGGTGTGGACTCTCTGACGTACGACTGGCGGGGGGAGAACAATTGGGTGAACCCCCCGTGGGCGCTGCTGGACGAGGTGGCGCACAAGCTGCGGGAGGAGGGGGCCGCTGCTACGGTGGTGGCTCCGTACTGGCCGGGACAGTCCTGGTTCAGGGAGCTGGAAGCCCTGGCCACCGAGGTGGTGATCATGCCACGGCGCAGGGACCTGTTCACTCCGAGCAGGCTGGGAGGGTCCGAGCTGCTCGGGCCCTCAAAATGGGACGCTGTGATGTTCTTCATCGAGGCGCGCCCGTGAGTTACTACGCTGCTGAAGTACGAAGAAGCTCTGCTACGAGTACGACAGCAAGCAAGGTGACCGTGGGTACGAAAATCGAGGTGTTCTGGGAGGACGATGACTGCTTCTACCCGGGTGTGGTGAAGGAGTTCAACGAGGACGGAAAAGCGCACGTGCTGTACGACGACGGCGACGAGGAGACGCTAGACTTGTCCAAAGAGAACTTCAAGATCATCCACAGCACGGACGAGGCAGCGAACGCGGACGGCGAGAACACCGAGCGGAGCAGCGGAGGCAACTACGAAGAGTACAAGCGCGGTGGTGCTGTACAAAATTTCCTCACGCGCTCACTTTGTGAGCGGTGGAGGAGTGAGTTGGGACCTTCCCGGCTCACAGAACTGGCGGTGTCGATGCAGAGAAAGGCACTGCTGGACACGACGAAGGACAACTACGGACCGAAGGCACGGCGATTCATTTTATTTTGTGAGCGTGACCAACGGCCGTGGCTGCCAGCGTCGGAGGCGACTGTGTTGCTGTACATCGCCTCTCTGTTGGAGGACGGGAACATCCAGTCGGCATCTTTACAGCCGTACCTGTCCGCCATCAACAACTACCACGAGGACCTTGGTCACCCTGCACCGGCGAAGGGGCGCTCTGTGACCCGAGCTGGGAAGGGGATGGCTACCATCCAGGCGGAGCTGGCCGAGCAGGAGGAGAACATCGAGACCCAGCGGACGTGGCTGCCAGCAGCACACGTACGAAGGGTGCACGAAGCAGCGCTGAAGTTCAATCCGGGATCGCCTGAGGAGCTGAAGCTACTGCGAGCCTTGACCTACGTGGTGGTGGCCTTCGTGACCTTCGGCAGACCGGACACGGGGACCTCGTTGTCACGGCAGCACGTTCATTGTGGCGACGAGGAGTTCTCAGTGGTGCTGCTGAAGGAGAAGGGTCGGCGACACCATCGAGTGAAGCGACGCCTTACGATCCCCTGGAAGGGGGTGGCTCTGTTGAAGGAGCTGATCGAGCACTGGGAGTTCTACCGTGACACAGCTTGGAGCATTTCTGCGAAGACTCAACCTGACAGCTACTGGCTGCTACCCGAGGACCCGAAGAACTTCAAGGCTTCCGTGGCTAATGACTGGATTGGTCTAGCTCTCAGCGAGCTGGACTGCAGACCTCCTGAAGGAGGTCACTTTTCTGCACACAGCACCCGGAAGGGTGCCACGACGTGTGCTCGAGCTGTTGGTGTTACAATGGAGAAAGTGTGCTTCTTGGGAGGCTGGTCACAGTTCTCTTCGGCAGTGCAACACTACATCGACCCGACAGCGCTGAGGGACACAGACATGGACTACTACTTTGCTTGGTTAACATGGTCACAGTGACAGAGATCAGATTTCTTGTGTGTGCCTCACAGTTTCATCTTTGGTTTCATGGCAAATGAGGATTCGAGCAAAAGAGAAATGTTCAAATTGGAGTGCAACAGAATTTTTGTGGTTTCAGACTTTCAGAATCCGTGACTCCTGCTGCAGTAGAGCCGAATGACACATGTAGCTCCGTGACACAAACAGGATGTACAAGTAGCCACGAAGCGACACGCCTGTTCAGCTCTGTTCCTTTTGCTCTTCCCACCGCTCCCGACCCAGAGGACTCTTTCCTTTTGGTGACGTGCACAGACAGTCTGGACATATCATCAAAAACATGAATTTAGAAAGCATGTAAAAAGCACAAAATGCATTTTAAACACTTTACAAAATCATTTTAATGAAATGTATTGCAGTGCCTGCCTTTGGCAAATGAGGATTCGAGCAAAAGAGAAATATGCATTCCAACCGGGCCTACCGCCCAAATATGATTGGGACATATGTATAGGTTCAATTTGATGGTATCCGCGCAGGTGTAGTGTTGATATATGATTGGTAAAAAAATATTGAAGATGAGTCACTAATTTGCCACATTTTGAATGTTCCAAAAAATCCGTTTTGAAAAATTTGAGTGTAGAGGTTTGAAATGCGTTCGTCATGGATATATGGGGTGGATATAGGCCAAACCAGCGTTCAAATAAATTAATATAGGACCTATATATACCACCTTTCATTGGTTCGACACCACAAATCACGGGAGATGGCCAATTAAATTATTGGAACAATGGTCCTCGTGGTAGGACCAAATCGTCGATTTGGTCCTACCACAAGGACTGCGGGGCAGTAGACATTAAACAACAACCCCGCCTTACCACATCGCACTTATCGCGTGTACCAAACACACATATTATGTTGATGAGTGTGCATCTGTGCAAAATATGGCTGCCCTAAGCGCAAGGGGGGTGCGCGCCGTCACGTGAGCTACCATGCTCACCCAAGTAACAGTCAACATCTTTGAAAGTGGACTGCTTCAAAGATGCCCGAGCTCTCCTCTCTCGCCTCGCCTCAGTTCCGCAACATGCACAATCAATGCTACCATATCATTAGAAATATTTGGGGAGGAGGATTGGAATTCTCAGAATGTGGCGGATCAATGACAACGTGTGACTGTGGGAGTACCGCTCTCGTATTTCACTTAAACACAGGGTGTTGTATACACTTCAACCCATATGATCTCATTACATATATGCTCGGATATGCAATACCATTATGTTTCAACACTTCATGCGATGCACACAATATTGGACATGTGGCAGGGTGCTATTATATCACAACTTTTTACTTTTTATTATTTATGAGTCCGTCTTATTTGGCTCTGCAACTCTATGCTCGCATAGTTGTGAGCCCTCGACCCTCAACCCGATGGGTTATCATTCCTGTACAATATCATTATTGTACAAGTACTTGGTAAGCACTTCTCGTGTCATCATTAAAAATCAACCCTGGCTTACCACAACGCACTTACCGCACATGTCATCATCCAGTTTGGTCCTATTGTACTCCGTACTGAGTACTCCAGTTTTATACTTAGCCATTTTTGTTTTCTTATTTGTGTGTGAGCGCCTTTTGCTCCTAGCATAGTGAGAGCGTCCACCGTTATTACTAAAAGAGGCCGTTGAATTCTTTATTGTAGTTTTTGGTCTAAACCTTTTCTACAGAATAAACTTCTCTAGAATTGTCAATGCAACGTAGTTATTTTTGCGTGGATTACTTCCAGGTTGCACCATACCTTGGGTATGAAGATGAAAATACTGTCCGTGTCTACTATCGGATGCCTCTGTGTTTGGTACCTGCGGTAAATGTGTTGCGGTAAACTAGGGTTGATGTTAAATAACATCACGATTGTAGATGATTGCACCTTGAATTTTGCACAGTATTGATATTATATGTTGGTTTGTTCTTTTCAGGAGCTCATGGTTTTTGACAAGCAAGCGGATGGATCTGTGGTCAGGCATAGCACCATGGGGGTGCGATATGTGCCTCTGACGACACCCGAAAAGCAATTGCATATGATGTAACGTATCTGGTTGTTTTCCTAATATGTGCGGCATGGGTTTCAAGGACTACCATGCGCTTTCAATAAATACACTGTTGGCTCCAAGTTGAATATCCATTATTATGTATGTTAGTAGGTTTACTGAGACAGTATGCATCGATGTTCTCATCGCAAATGATGATGATGAATATTAGAATGCATGCTCATGTGACTATAAGATGAGTGGAAATAAACAATAAATCCAGACACAACAAGTAGACTCAGCAAGCGATGCGGTATCTGGTAATGTAAGGCATCCAGAGTGCTATACTGCAATAATACTATTTAATAGACAATATACTGTTTAGGGACATAGAGTAGTCCGCAAGTGATCAGTAGGCATTGTTGGTGTGATTGGAAAAAAGAAAAAGAAAAAAGAAAACACAGTGTCCTTTGGGCATATGAGTAAATTAATTTCCCGGCCCTACTGTGGGCCGGTGATTGAAAATATGTGTTAATTATAAGGCGCACAGACATGTAGCCAAGCGAGCTTCAATCCGATGGGACATCAACGCTTGGCACCTCTATAATAATTGCCTTCGTGTATAAAAAACACTTTTAAAAAGCTCATCTAGGCTGTGTAGATATTAGTTATGGGGGCCTAGACCTTCTTCTAGAAAGAAAAGGATAATAAACAAAAAGAGAAAACCGCACGCTATATTTTGAGGTGTGTGAAGAGTTTTTAGCCTCCCCTCATCTTCCCTTTTCCCACCGGTACATGAATGACTTGATTTCCAGCGGTGAGAGCATGGCCTCCTCCCCGGCGTAATGTGTCTTCACCCGTTGACAAGTCTCACACTGCGTGACCACCGCCCGCACGTCCTCGTTTGATGAATGGGAAACCAAGAAACAACGCATCGCAAGAAGGGAAGCAGAGCATGCACGAAGAAACGAGGACTGGGGGAAGAAGAAGAGGTCACAGGGAACACATGGCCAGAAGGGACGGACATGCAACAAATGCAGGAGAACGAGCTAGCACTCCATCAGATGGAACAGGAGGAGGAGACGGCCCTGATGCTGGCCCAAAACCCACCAGGACTACAACAGGAAGAAGGCGTGCGGGAAACAACACAGTCACCGCAAGAGAGTGCACATGAAGACGTGCACGATGAAAGTCCCCCGGAAACCGAGCGTGCTTGTGGTCAACACAAGGCATCTAGCAAAAGTAAATAGGGCGGTACGGTGGCACCGCCACACAAAGCTGCCACGCCCATCGTCTTGAGCCCGACAGGCGAGCACCATGATCTCCAACTACCGCAGTAAATCTTTTCCTTAGCTCAATCATCCGTATTATTGGTTTCTATTAACATCGGCGCTTCACGGTGGCTCCGTTGTAAATAAAGCCCTAACAGTACTTGTAATATGAGTTATTTTTCTTGATGCGATGTGTCAAGAAGATGGGGCTTGGCAAACCGAATCGAGAGGCTTTAGGTTGCCTTTTAAGCATAAGCTAATAAGTTTCTCATGAGATCGATATTTGCAAAGAAAGGTTATTGAAAAGGTTTCCCCCTCGTTGTTGCTTGCACTTCGAAGAACGTGATGGTGCACAGTTAAGACGTTTGCGCGGCCGAAGCTAGTTTTTGGGCGTTGTTGGTTGGTGTGGGGTTTTGCAGCTGAAGTTAGTGCAGTGAGGCTTGACAAACAATATTGTAGTATTCAATCTGGCATTGTGCGATTTGTGCCAAGCAACAGAGGCATCCGAATGGAAAATCCGACCGTGATAATCACGACGCGTGTCCCGGCGCGACGGGTATACAAGGCTACACACGAAGCGATTCACAGCGTAAAACACACATACGTGTAAGTATGAGCGAAGGTCGCTGCATACACAGATTATATCAGCATGCACCACGTGATTATCCGTACACGCGCGGTAATGCATGTTGCGTTACGAACACATGCATGTAGGCAGCTGGCTCGATAACGCGTACCCCTTGAAAATAACGTCTCAAAGGGCTTCCCAGGGGAGGGGGCCGCATGTTTTTCGTCGTCCCCAAGGGGGCGGGGGCGTCGTCCCCAGAATGGGCGCGTTCGACCCATTCCGATCATCGACCGATAAATTATCACCATTTTTATTTTAAAGAATAGTGATGATAATTGCAAATTCGAAATTGACAATCAACGGGGCGGGGGTGACACAAGTGATCGCTGTCGTCTCGTGCGTCACGCACGCGACGGTCACGCGACGGTCGGGCACAAATCAAAAAGAGGGTTACGAGGCTAACGACGAACACAAGCGAAGGGGCGAAGTTTTCCAGAGCTCGAAGAAACCTGATTATACATTATTCAGTGTTGGCGTAATATATCACTGTGAGGGAACCATCTGCATAAAGTTGTCCTTCTATTCCCCTTAGGTGCAAGATGGCGCAAATGGCTTTTTTGGAAAAACTTATGAATTCTCGTCCGGAGCTTGCTGAACACCTGAACACTTTAGCTGACTTGTACAATCGCAAACTTTGGCATCAGCTTACACAGGAACTGGAAAAAGTATTGAAGCTTCCCGAATTTCGAAAGGATGACGTGCTTCTGCAGCTCTATGAGCAGTTCATTACGGATTTTGAGCTGAAACTTAACCTCTTGAGGTGGACGCATATTATTGTGGAGCTTAGCTCGCTGTACCCCGAGGCCCAGAGAGACCTTGCGCTCAAGCTTCTTGACCAGACCATCACAAAGCTTAAAGAAATTAAGGGTGGTAGAGTAGAAGAACCTCTTCTGTATGCGCGTATGCACATCGCTTTATTCAAATTGCAAGGCGGGGATATGTTGACGTGCAAAGACATGATTGAGGAGGGCAAGACTGCTCTTGACAATCTTATTGACGTCGATCCTTCAGTGAACGCAGCAGTTCATAAAGTAGCCTCTATGTTTTACAAAGCTCGCCAGGACTTCGCAGAATTCTACAAGAGTGGGATGCTTTATCTTGCATATATTTCCGTTGACTCTCTCGATGAAAGTTCGAGGCTGGTGAGGCTTTCTCCTTGTATCGCTTTATTTGTTAATACGTGTTTGTTGCGATGCAAGCTCTGAGCGGATATTCACACAGGCGTTGGCCGTTGATCTGTCCTTGGCCGCTCTCCTGGGCGAAAACATATACAACTTCGGAGAGCTTTTGGCGCATCCTGTGGTACGTGGCCAAAACTGCTGTGAAACCCCAAAACATGATTTGCGTTGATCTTTTACTATGCTGTTCGCAGGCCAAGTGTCTGGAAGCACCCTCTTCATACGCTTGGCTGCTTCAGCTGCTGAAGGCTTTCAACGCTGGGGATCTGGACTCATACAACACACTCTGTATGACCTATGCGGACCAACTTAATGCTCAACCGGCCTTAGTTCAAAACGAGCGCAAGCTCCGCGAGAAGATCACCATTTTATGTCTAATGGAGATTATCTTCAGGTGGGACCGAAACTTCACTGGCCTCCGTCAGATCTCGTCGATCATAGCTTGAAGACCTTTCGCGTATTACGACCTCTTCATTTTTGCGAGCGCGAGTATCTTAGGCAGTACCCTTAGAAATTGTCCGGATCCGCTGGCTGTATGGGGCTTACCACATGTAGTGCAGCTGACGTCCTGTCGCTGCTGGTAGGTTACGTGGTCTCGCGTGTCGCGCTGGAAAACTGGCGAGCCCTGCCGCACTGTTCGTCTCTCATTTGTGAGAGTTGCTGCTGCAAGCCATCTTTTTATAGAAATGCGAAGGATCCATCCAAGCACATATTTCCCCGGATGAAAGCAATACCCGAAAGTGAGGTTTTTCACTCTGTGGGCGCGCTGCAGCTTGCCTGCCGAAGATCGCATCATTTCTCTTCAAACTATTGCAGACAAGACAAAGTTATCAATTGATGGTGTAGAGTTTCTCCTGATGAAGTCCTTGTCGGTATGGCCTCCCCAACTTGAAATTATAATATAATATTTCCCTGCCTTTCGTGCCTCGCGGCTGCGCATACGTGTCTCACCACGACCCCGACTTCTCTTTGACTTTCCCTGCGCTGGATCCCCTTGTTGTGGGGCATTCCTGTCGCCTGTTGTTCAGCTCTGCACAATTCTTTGAAAGGCAAAATCTAAGTTCACGCCCCTAACGAGCTATTCACTGTTATTGCAGGTGCATCTTATTGAGGGCGTGATTGATCAGGTGACTCCTCAGATCGCGTGCACGTTGCACTCTCCGCTTGTATTGAAGCTTGCACGACCATAGATTTAGGCCGTGGGGTTTGTAGCTAACGGAAGATCACGTTAGGCTTTGTGCTCATCTCCCGTCTTGGTCTCTGTGGAGGGTCCACAAGTGGACTCATCTGGAAAGTACTTTATGAAAGCTTTCGGCAGGCTTTTGTTTGGTGTCGTCAGCGTGGGCCGGCGATAAGTGGCGAGTTGTGAGATATCCTTGTGGCCCTGTGCAGGTGGATGGGACAGTCCGCATATCGTGGGTCCAACCACGTGTGCTCGGAATGGATCAGATTGCGGAGCTGCGCAACCGGTTGGACGGCTGGCTCGAAAAGGTTCACACGACGCGTGCGCTGCTGGACAGCGAGACACCGGAGCTGATCGGCCTTATGTAAAGCACAAGGTTGCTCCGCACCTCTATCACGTGCATTTTTTGGTTGCAAGATAGAATACCGGCGAAACTTTGGGAATCGTGGACAGCAGGCAGGTCTCTCCACTCAACGCATAATGTCCAAGGTTTTTTTAAATTGTAAACCGCTTCTGAGGCAGAACGTAGAGCGGAAGCGTCTATATTGGGCATTGGGCCAGTCAGGCCCACATCGTGTTCCCCCTCCACACTTTGTGACAAACCACTGGTCTCTTTCGTTTAAAACTTGTAGTTGTGCTAGACCCGAGGAGTTGACTGTCGGCATATCAACAGTATTTTTTCCGCCGCAGCTTTGGCCTCAAAGATGAGAAGGCACACCATTCCGGGCGATGGTGGGGGCCAGTCGATCCCCTAAACACTCGAATAGGTGCAACCCTTTAACACTCGAATAGGTGCAATCCGTTAACACTCAAATAGGTGCAATCCTTTAACACTCAAATAACTGTACTCCACTATTCAGCTACCTTTCGATGATCAAAAGGAGATGTGACGGTATACTAGCAGGCGTGAAACTTTTATCAAGAGTTTCTGTGTGCAAACTTCTTGACAAGTAAGATGATTGTTGCTTGTTTGCGATCTCTCTTTCTATGGTTGTGATGTTGTCTTCAACTTGGCACAATTCGATTAGACCACCGTTAATCTTTCTTATTTCTGGGATCACCGGGTTGCTAAATGAGGCATATGAGCGGTGCATTTATTTCTTGGTCTCTGAGAACCAGAAATAGGATGTACTGCAATTTCAGACAGTTCTAACAGAGCCGTCTGGGTTATACACTTAACCAAAAGCGAAAGGATCTCCGCTCAATTTTTGGGAATGAACAGCTTTAGACTTTGAGCAGTCAAATAGTGGGAAAGTTTGAAAAATCACTGCATAGTAGAATTTGGAAAAATAGAAATAGGTAGACTGCTGTTTTGTGCAGAGGTATCTCCTCTATTGTTGATCATAGGGTTCCCATTTTGGGGGGCATCCAGGAGTAGCTTCTTTGTGTGGTAAGACAGATAATGCACATATACATTTGTCCTAGAGGGATCATGGTTGGAAGCTCGTCAGATTTTGTATACGTTCAGCGATATTGGTGTTACATGCCTGGACAATTTTAGGAGTATGTCATCGGGAGCATCGACTTTTGTGTTTTTAGTTAACTCGTGTGAACATCTTGATTTTATACGGAAGTACGCCTGGATCACAGATGTAAATTAAAAAAGAAAACATGATCGTATGACCATACTTGCACTCGTTACAACTCTAGTACTGCAGGGAGTGTATCGGACATTTTGAGTTGTATTAATGATATTTCGGTATCTACGATCTAGTATACTAATATATATATATTAGAAAATATCCCCAAATTGTGGGTATCCCTTTATACGAGGGTACCGTGATTATCTACCACAACTGCAACACTAACATATTTTGGTACCTTAAAAGGCCACAGTGTTCACCCAGGCCTATAGGCACGCTCTATGGTGCACACCGTCAAGCGGTTTGCTAAGGTTTGATTGCATGCGACCGTCCGCCTTTGAGAAGGCGCGCTCCGTCCACCCCTGCAGTGGATGCCGGCACATCTAAAACTTGTCGGGCTATGCGAAACAAATTTGGGAACTTGTTGCTATCCTTAGGCATGCTCTTTCCACCAGGTTAACAAGTCGGTGTTTCGTGCTACAACAAGCATTTCTAGATCTATGCAGTCAGCCGTTTTTTAGGGCGCTCCTTGTTGCGCTTGCCTAGCTAGCATCCTCTACATCCTCACACACACCGTAAATTGGGCTCTACTGTCGGACTCTGATGAAATCGAGACCGCTACCGTGACTTGCCGAACCTTTCCCTCTGCTTTCTTTTGAACAGCAGGGGCGGCTGCATCGTCGGTCTTCTTTGGCATCCAGTCACCGACATATCGATATTGTGCCGGTGGGCACGACGGCTATGTCATCTCGAATGTAATGGGTCATGCGTACGACAGATAGCATGAACTGAGACGTGAGAGATGCAGAATAATGGCATGTGTGATAGTATGACACGATGGTAGTATGACGGTGTGACATCGTGACAGTATGCCAGTCTGGCATCGTATCAAGATTCGACAGAGAGATGTAGACGTTCCGAGAAAATGGCAAGTATGGCAGTATGACGCGATGATAGTATGATCGTATGCCACGATGATAGTATGCCAGTCTGGCATCGTGTTGGAATTCGATAGAACGAATGTGATTCAAGATCGAGATTGGAATTGATGAAGAATCGAGATGTGATTGGAAGATGTAGATTTGTACATTTCGGTACACGGAGTTGTGTTGTGACAATCGATAAAGGTGTAGACAGACGAAACGTATTCGGCCTCCAGAATTAAGTTTACTGTTTGGAAACATACCTACCTGACATTTCGTTCAGTGCATTATATAATAAAAATATACCGTTTCGTTGGATCAACAAAAAATACATGGATTGTAGTGAAAACATACTGTCCACGGGCTCAATTTGGTAAATTTGAGACTGCCCGTTGCCTCCGCGCGCGGACTCGCGGAACCGCGGACCGGCGTTTTAGTTTGGCCCGCACACGGGGAGGAGCTGTGCTTTGGGGAAGCTGGGCGCAATTTTACGAGCAGATGGAACTTTTTTTTGCAGCTGCTAACGTCTAGAATTGCTCACAATATCCCCCAAAAAGCATACTTTGACGTTGTTTAACACTGGCAGCACTTTGGACCAACTTCGTGCAAAGATGGGAGTTAACATCTTTGCCCTAGAAGTCGGTGTAACACTTTGCAACCGTCCTAGGGGTTCGGTGACCCCTTTTGTCGGTTATGAAGATGTTGCAGCTCACTGTTCACTTCGATACATCATGGCTGGAAACCGTCTTTTGGGCCACTTTTACACTGTTTACAGGGTACCGTTGACCAACCCGTTGACCAAAATCGTGCAGCGAAGCCCTGGTCAAAACTTCAGCTAAACACCCCAAAACGACCTTTTCTCATCTTACCGGCAGCCCACCTTATAGGACGTCGAATTTCTAAAAAAAAAATGGCCTGTAAATAGATTGGGGATTTGAGAAAAAGCCCAAAGCCCCCCTTGCACCTTGAAAAATGCCCCCAAAGCCCATATATAAGCCTTTTCAAAAGATTTGGCCTTCGGCCAAAGCCCAAGTCCCCCTACATTCAATGGGGACAAAACCTACCCCCAATCCCCCTCCTCCATGGGGCCTAAAGGCCTAAAGCCTAAAGCCCCCTCCGCCCCCAACCCCCAAACGATTTACAGGCCTAAAAAATTCAAAATCAACGTCCTATTAACCCTAACCTATAAGCCCCCACCATTGACCTCCACTGTCACCTATTTATTGTACGAAGCATGCACTCTCTCCCCCTTCCCCACAGAGAGCACCGAAACAACAAGGCAAGCATAGGTCCCCTTGGCAGTTATATATATTCCAATATATTAATTGCCGCCGTCTGGCATATTCGGTCTCTCAGCATGTGGCACGAGTGCCTGCCTCCCTCTCTGTCAGGTGGAGCAGGGCTCTGGAGCCTTGCACGAAGCTTGCTGGAAACAGTACAGCAGCTACGGGGAGAACGCTCCCGGCGAGATAGAACGAACTCAATATAATAGATAACATAAGGTAATAAATACCCTGACTGACACAAGCAGAGTCACCGAAGATGACACACCGGATATGACACGTGACAGTACGAACATGTCACTGTGCCATTTCCAGCACACCACCTCATCTGAGGTGAATCTACAGCTTGTGAAAGTCACCACCCTAGCTACTAGAGTTTACATCTAATGAGAATGTTATAAGTCTCGTAGCTAGTCATGATCACAAGTGAAAAGAAACGAACAGAGGATGCTGGATAAACACTTAGCTAGTCAGCTCAGCTCACACGGAAAGGTTTCTAAGGCAAATTCCTGCCGGCTAGTGGTCAGCAGCTAATACAGCGCCGCCTGTCTGCTCATGGGATGAAGAAAATAACCAAGATCGGAGCTGCCTGTCGGCTTAGCTTGTAGCCATCAACTGCGAACAAAATTGAGAGGACTTAAATGCCTAAAGGTTCGACTTACTGGGGCAAGCTGTCCGCAAGTGGTCAGAACGAGAATCTAGGATATACGAAGACAATCCCAACTCAGCTAGTGGTCGAAACACCGAAGTAAAAGCCCTGCCCGTCCGTTTAGAAATTAAGATGAACCAGAAGAATAACCCCCGTATGAGCTGCCGCTAGCACCACCAGACCCAGAGTCGTAGTGGTCTCCAGAACCGTAATCGGAGTGGTCAGCCTCGTCCTCGTAAGCACCACCAGAGTCGTGCCCGTCGTGATCGTCGGAAGGGTAGGGGTAGGACTCATCATCGTCGTTGTCATCGTGAACTGGGTCAACGCGCCCTGAAGAGAGCGAAGCATTACCAGTCGAAATAAATGTTGGCGGGAAAAAAACGGCTGCTGCAACGTCCAAAACACCGCCATGAGACTCCCCTTGGGAACCTGTGCCCAAGGTAGGAGCCTGTGCCAACTGTGAAGGGCAAAATTACGGAGAGGCCAAGTGGCCATCAAACTCCTCACAATCGTCGTCAGACTCGTCGTAATACCCAAGAGGGTACTCCGATTCATCTTCACTCTCACTAGCTCCAAAATTCTCATGCCCAGGGTCCACAGAAGAGTATACAGTCGGGCCATGATGGTGATGAAGACAATGAACTTCGTGGCGCACAGGAGGGGCCTGTGCGCGCACGCTACTCGCTCTAGAAGCCCTAGGCGAGGGTAAAGTGGTAGTGACCTGCGAAGAAATAGATCGGGTGTCCAAAACTGTCAGCCCATTGCCAATGCCCATCTCACAGAACGAAACCTCGGAGCCGTCAAAATTGCCGGAAGGCACACCACCAACTCCTGCGCCCTCTGAAACAACTATCTCCAAAATAATCGGCTCCAAAACTGTCCCGGGTCGCGGCAAAATCTGCGGGGCACTCCTAAAATGAGCGAGCGCTTTAGCTTGGGCTTGGCACAAGGAAATGCGCTGAGCGCGTTTTGAGAATGAAACCTTCCCCAATTTCTCGTCGCATGACAACAAAAGAGCATGAAGCTCTCCATCGGACAAAACATCTACGAGAGCCATCACGGAAACAAGATCCGTCAAAGCAAGCGAACGCGCGAATAAAATGCCGATACCACTCAGCCGTAAATTCCCGTAACTGCCGGACCGCCCAAGCGAAAGCGAGAATCAGACTCCGTAGGCCGCGATAAAGATGGCTACGCTCAAAATAAAGATAGAGCGAACACGAAGTGAAAATTCACGCTAAAAATCACAATACGCAAGCGTAAAGTGGGTCCATAACCTGCTGGAAACAGTACAGCAGCCACGGGGAGAACGCTCCCGGCGAGATAGAACGAACTCAATAATAGATAACATAAGGCAATAAATACCCTGACTGGCACAAGCAGAGTCACCGAAGATGACACTGACACCGGATATGACACGTGACAGTACGAACATGTCACTGTGCCAATTCCAGCAAAGCTTCTAGCAAGCGATTCTCTGTAACTCTGTTGCTCTCTGAATTAGGCCTGGCCCCACGGCTCCAGGCGACCAGCCGTATGACCCTAGACACAGCATTCTGAATGCCCGAGAGAAATGGTATCTAGGTCGCGGGCCAAATTGGCCAATTCGGCCATTTTGGCCAGTGCTCAGAAATTCTGAACAGCGCCTCGCGATTTGATTGAAATACATTGGATCACACATTCCTTTATCCTGCGGTCACAGATATCGGTGACACGGTCAGGGAATTCTATTTAATAGACAGATAAATTATTCGTTGAGGGGAAACTTGGCTCGAATGCCACTTTTACTTACTTGACAAAAAATAAAATCGTTAGATCATTGTCTACGTAATACAGATCCATCGATCATTCCGACAAGGAACAAATGACTGCACCAACAAAAAAAAACGCTTATTTTCACACGTTCGTCCACATGATATCTACTGTAACAAACGCCGGCTTCTCGTGGTACCGAAGCCGGGTTTGTCCAGCTGGTGATAGGCGTGACAGTTATGACGAGTATGACAGACCTCGCGCGTGATGACTGCTCGAGAGTAGCAGACTTGGTGAAGAAGACATGGTCACTGTGAGACTGTGAGATGACCGCGAAGTGATAAGAAGATATGGCAGTTACAATGTTGCCACTGACGTGTCAGTCAGAAGATGGGGAACGATAACATCATTAAAGCTGGCATAGAATAGTGACATTCTATTGGTAGATGAAGATTTCATGGCGGAAGCCTGTTACAGTTTTTGCAGATGTGACAATGACTTGAGAATAAGTAGGCTCTGACCTCAGGTCAGGACTAGTGGACTCATCATTGTTTTGCCTTCGCAAGTGCTAGGTGGCTGTTCGCGTGCCAAGTGCTAGACTGCTCAGACAGCTCTGCTCACAGTTTTGTACAATAATTCGTACTTTGGTGATTTTGTTAATCTTTTGATGAATATGTTATACTGCTGTTTTTATCTTTTTACAAAACAATAATGTCCTGCGCGGAGCGGCTTTTTATTTCGATACGAATTCAGAAGTAAGAGGCTCTTTGGCGACAAGTCGACAGCAGTTAAGAACAGCGGATTCGGGAGACAGGCGACTCCAGGGACACCCTCGGTGTACTGGCGGACCCTTTTTCCTTTGATATTTGGTGGTGCTACAGTAATAATCACTTACTTTTAAGAAAACCCGACGTTAAGAAAGCAGCCGCGTTTGGGGGGGGTACCCAACTCGATGCGTACGGCTGGCTGGCTTTTTCGGCTAAGAAAATTCCCGAAATGAGCAACCTTTGTGCTGGCGCCGCAGGCGATTTTTCCTGAAATTATGGCCGTTTTAAGCGTTTATCAATGAAAATTTAAGAAAATAGCTGGCTAATTGAAAGAAAATGGCTTACTATTCTTCGAGTTCTCTTATGACGCTGACGGCGGGGGGGGTACCCAACTCGATGAGTACGGCTGGCTGGCCCAAAATCCCTGTTTTCTTAAATATGGGCGATTCTGTACACAAGAAAAGACTCAAAGTGGCGGTGACAGCGAATCAGCAGTTAATTACTATCCTAATGAGTGGTAACGGGCGTAACCGGTTGACCTGAGGTCCAACTGGTTGGAAGTGATTAGTGCGAATTGATTTACTGGTTGGGGTTAGTTAGTTAATAAAAATGAAATTGATTTACTGGTTAGTAACAATTAATTCTGAAATGTGCACTGGTTAACTGGTGGTATAACTGGTTACTGCTAATTTTAGTGTGGGCTATTCACCGGCATTAAATGCGGTGCATTCGAGGTCATACTCGACCCATACATATGTGTACGCATATACATTGTGTTCCACATATCAATGGCATCCCTCTTCCCTCATTAGATCCTCTGATCGGAATAATATCATACTTGGTCTATTAGGTTAACCATAAACATTTACAGAGCCTATCTCGAGTGAGGTAGCTATGTACGGTAAAATGTACTAGCCTACCAAACGATCGCATTACACCCAAGGTGCCAAGATGTGGAAGAGCGCTAATGCACTACTATCCTATCTACGCCTCCTTTGCCTGCGCCTCTACCTCCGCGACACATGAAAACCAAGGGTTGTAGTTGACGGAGCACCCCAATGTCTGTTGAATGGTCTCGGACTTCATGGTTTGGGCATCCTTGCCGTGCATCTTCCCTGCACCAGAGAAAAGCCTCTCCGCACCAGCGGATGATGCGGGTCGCCCATGGAACTGACGCCACATCTTGCACACGCACGGGTACTTGGCTTCGTTCTGGAACCACCAGTCAAGGATGGCGGTGTCCGGCGCCGCTTGCTTTAGATCCAAGTACTTCTCGAGCTCCTTCACGCTCTTCTTGTGAGGATCTTCATCCTCATCCTCAGACCCGGCCAACACATCCAGGGCATCGTCGTCATCCGCATCATCGTCGTCGCTGTCGAAGAGCAAGGAATGCTTCCGCTTGTCGCCCACGGCAGGCTTGGGAAGTTCAGCGGCTCTGGCCTTGGTGACGGGGATGGCATAGTGCGCCATGTACTCCTCGCGGACCCAGTGCATAACTTTCTCCTTGTCGTACTGTAGTTCTCAGAGCCTTTGAACTTGAACTTGTTGAAGCGGGGGTCAAGGACGGTAGAGATAGCCAGCTTCCGCAGTCTCTCACTCTTGCGTGCGGTTCGCGCCTCAGCAGCATCTGTAGCTCCTTCCACAGCCTCCGCTTGCAAGTCGGTGACCCATCGTTGAAAAAGATCAGCGTGCACCTTCTTCCTTCCAGCACGCACAGCCTTTGCCAACTTGTGCGCAGGCACCATCGTGTCTCCCACTTTGACCGCCTTCGTATCTTCGAGCTTGATGATCACCTTGTTGACGAGAGGTAGAACCATGCCTGCATATGAGTGCATGTCATGTTTAGAAGGGATGAAGAATGAAACACTATGGGAAAAGTGGTAGTGAATCACTAGTCAAAGGAGGTGAAAACTGAAATTATTGACTAACATTCACCGCATATTGACCCACTAAATAGTGAATAGCATGTGAATATTGTATATGTTCTTGTGGCTATATACTAACCGTAAATAATACTTAGGGTTTCTTGACCGTGAATGACCTTTGAATCACGAGGTCTTTCCAGCTGAAACTTGGCATACATATAGTTCTTTCATAGACGAACACAACGATATATTGTTTGTCGTGATAGGATAAGTAAAACCCAAAATCTGATACCCATTTCTTGTGGCTATATACTAACCGTAAACAATACTTAGGGTTTCTTGACCGTGGATAACTTTTGAATCACGAGGTCTTTCATCATGGCTCCATCTGTCACGAGAACTGATGGTACCGCAAAGAGAGCCGTAATGATAAAATTTGTGGGTAAGAAAGGATTTGAGCTCTTCGTAGCCAGTGGTTACATGAACAATGCTACTCTCCAAGATGAACAAATCACCTTCTATGACACTCTCACGGATTGGGCAGCCAAAGCTGGAAACAACCCGAATAAAGCTTATATCGAAATCGGAGACAAGAATTGCACCATTACCCAACAACAACGCATTACAGGAGGCACCATCATGCCCTACCGTGACCACCTGGAAAAGAACAAGCACCTCCTAGCACACCTCGGTAATGACAAATGCTCGCTTAAAGAGCTGATCATGGAGCACCACCCAGGCGATGAAGTATTCACCCACGTCATTAAGAAAAGCTCTAAAGCTAAACTCACCCATATTCTTGCAAACACAACAATGGCTGACATGGCAGTCAAAACGGGCTGGACTGAAGAAAATCCATATATCATTTCAGATCATGGCATTGTATGGGCCGAAATAAAACTTCCCACCAGGGAGCGACTACAACAAAAGCTGGGAGAAAACAAGGGTGCAATTCCCAGATTCCAAGGTGCGAAGGACACCACACATGAGAACTACACAGGGTACCCCATTCGCATGCCGATGCCCGCCCTTTCGCCAACCACACAACACAAATGGTCCAGAAAAGAAATGGCAAATTTCCTAAAAGCTAACGGCTACTCAAAGAAAGGGTTTGTCCATGCCTGCCCCGATAAACTCAAGGCATTAGGTGAGATTACCACAATCACAGGGGATACCACTGACATAGACATTCAAAGGACAAACCTTGACGGCGGTCCTATTACAATCAACAAACTTGTAAAATCAAACGAAGACTTGGATGACATTGAGCAGGGCATTAAATGGCATAATAAATCTAAAGAATGGTGGTTGCACACTAATTCACCATGGAATGCGGCCCACCTCTTGTCCAGAGGAAAAGGCATGCCAGAAGAAGCCCAGAATTTAGGCTACTGCGGGAAGGAGAACACCTGGTTGATAGGCTTGTTGAATGCCTCAAATAAGAAAGAAGCCAATGCCTACCTTAAACGGCACCTTTCCTTCGGACCGCTAGAAGTTGGAAAGATTCAAAAAACTTTTACTGAAGACTCTCTCACTACTTGGAGTGTCACCCTTCAACCCCACCTTTCGGCCAAATTTTGGAACACGTACGGCACAGCCATGACTGGTGAGGCTTCTAAAACAATTGCAAGTGCTCCTTTTCGATATGCTACGGGCTGGAGGGCATACACTGAACGGCTTGATCTGCTGCTATCCGAGGCACTACCGACTGAAGCAACAAAAGACGAGTCAACAACTGAGGATGAGCTGGACCCCGATGCTATATGGGAAACCCTTCATGATTTGGCAAGCAAAGCGGCAACTCATTCCTTTGGTACAAGAGGCCAAAACCCGAAAGCGGGAATATGTAAACCCTCGGCGGTATCAAATTACACCTACAAATGGATGAACATCATCAGACGAACCATTAAATGCATGGAAACCCGCATACACGACAATCGCATTCCCACAGAGGCAAGGAACCTGATCCTAAAAATTCCTTTCACAGGAATAAGAGCTAAACATAATGAAAATGCCACCGCATGGCTCAGCCGCCTGTCCGAAAACCTTGGTTTCTTTAGGAAAGCCTTCCAGGAGAGCAGAGAGGCTGATTTGGAACAAAGGAAACTCCATGAGAAGGAGGCCCTCCAACATCTTTTTTCCACAAATCTCTCAAGATTCCTAGACACGGTCATGGGCAAGATAAAACCAAATGAACAAGGTGCAACGGCCACACCTGACAGCGAGGGTAACATTCCTGAAAGCAAGCAGGAGAGACTTGACCTCACCTTAAAAGAATACAAGGACAAGAAACTTTACTCCACCACTCCACAGAAACCGGATACCCTCCCCCCGTGGCTTCTTGAAATCCTAAAAATAAGCCCGAAACTTCCTAGCCCAATAGCTGCTAAATTAACATGTCTTATCACCCGAAAGGAACTAAACCAAGCATATTCTACATGCGGCATTTCGACGGCTCCTGGCCCCACAGGAATGAGATACTCACAGTGGATTCAAGGCCCGGAAAACTTCCAAGCTCAAACTGTCTCACTCTTCAACCACATCCTTAGAACTGGAAAGTTTCCCAAACGCGCAAAGTCGGGCATCATTCTTCCGATCCCCAAAAACCCGCTTGAACCGTGTACACCTGACAATGCCAGACCGCTGACCATGCTTGAAACTGGTTTGAAACTCTTTAATACAATCATTGCAAACAGAATAAAGGCAGCCTTAAATATCCACCCCATATTTTTCCCCATTCAAGATGCTTTCCTCCCAAACAAAAACATTGATGACTCACTTCAAATTTTGAATGAAGTCATCTCAGATGCCAACAGATATGATAAAGAACTTCATGTGGTCTATTTAGACCTTAAGCAAGCCTTTGATAGAGCTGAGTTTTGGATGAGCAACCTCGCACTTGATAAACTAGGCTTCCCCAAAGAAATCACTGAAATTATCTCAAACATCACTAATGAAGCCACCCGCACGGTCCTCACCGAGGAAGGCTTAACAGACGAATGGTCACTTGAGTGTGGAGTGCCGCAAGGGGAAGTTCTAAGTCCCCTCAGGTTTGTGGCCATCATGGACATCTTAGCGATATGGCTGGCAAAAAGGGCAAACGGAGCCAACCCGAGTGGTGCAACCTATGGCTACACCATGCATACTAGAAAAGAAGTCGCTAGTACTGATGCTCCACATCTCCCGGCACCAAATCTGATTAACATGAATTCACCTCCGAATGTCTTCGCCCGTTTTTTCTGTGACGACATCATGCTTATAGGCAAAACAAAGGAGGAAGTTCAAGATATGTTGGTGGTTGTCAATGAATTCATGACATACATTGGAATCCCGGTCAATGTGAAAAAATCCAAATACTCATTCAGGAAATGTACCCGAACCACAAAAGCAACCACTAGGAGATATAGTGACTCTGACAAATTGTTGATGTCGGGAGGCCGTCTCCTGGTGGACCAAAATGCTGCTGGCCCAGAAATCCACGCGGGATGGTCCCCACCCGAGACTCCAGAATACCTAGAATACAGTGATGTAACTGAAGCCAATAGGTACTTGGGGGTTTGGTATTCATTAAATGGAAAATGGAACCATCAGACCGAGCTCCTCACGGAAAAGCTGCAGTCTTCCCTTGCGGCAATTCAACTTCAAAATCTGACCTTACACCAACTCAGGTATATCGTGAATGCTGTAATTGTCCCGAGGATGGCTTTCCCGCTAAAAGTCACCTCAATCATAGCCACTTCCTCAGAAAACATTGCTCGTACCCTTGATTGTAAAATAGCAAAATTTATCCTCAACTACATGGGATGCCCCACGGACACAAATCATCAGATTGTGTGGACACCAGTTTGTTATGGAGGCTATGGGATTGACAGTATACAGGATGTGGCTGGTGCCACGTGCATCACTGAAACCATGTCCACTCTCTGCTCTGCTAAGGAGCACGTCTACTGGCAAACTGACCACACCGACCGTATAAATGATCCTATGCTTATTTCCCTTTATAAAAAATACAGTGACGCGTGGCTAAAAATTATGTTGCACAATATGGAAAGGGAAAGGAAAGACCCCAAAAACACCATTAATGGTTTCCCCCTCTCTCACTACACAACCTACAGGAACCTTCAAGGAAAGCAATTTAACTGGATGAAAAGGACTAGCACCATTATGGCCTCTATGGGCTATGCAATTGACTCTAAGCTCTTTCCTGAATGTGAAACAGGGTATAACAACCTTGTGTCCTCAATTCCTAAATCACTGTATGATTCAAGCAATGTTAGCAGCGCCATTCAAAAATACAATATCAAGCACACTGGTTTCTTTCTCACCCCCTGTGGTGGGATGCTGAGAAGATGGGCTGATATGAAGCACTCATTAGGTGTTAACGGGAATAAGCCACCAGCATGGTTGGAGAGTTTGGAGTCCGAAATGATAATAAACCTGGGAAACCATGACCCAAAAGCTAGATATGTTAAACAATGCTACAGGGATGCTCATGACATTCCTGATGTAAGTGAGTTTCACTGGAAAGGCAATGGTGACAAATCTTCTATCACACTGATACGCATTCAAAAACTTGACGCGGAAACAAACACCATGCGTTATTTAAAGTATACTCCAGACCACTTAGATAATGATAATTTTGTTATGAATGGTCAGGTGCTTCAATGCCAGTATGACCGCGAATACCAAATGACATCGGATGGCTGCATTCTCCTTCCCGTTGGAGAGACCATTGAATGTGACAACAATGCCACTCCCCCTATAAATGTGAGATCAGATGTTCAAAATCTGGAAGCCCATTACGACTACATCGCGGATCGCCAAAAAGAGATTCTATATGTCCAGCTCAGGAACCGAACTGCGGACGAAGAGAGCGCTTACAGCTGCCCCAGTAACTCGGATGAGGATGAAAATCCTAGCGATGGAACTAGCATATCTCAAGACCACTACGACATGGCAAGTGACGGTTCACTATTTGCGGGGAAGAAAACGGCTTGCAGTGGTGCGGCCTATTTGCTTAAAGAAATGGGGGGCACCTTTTCTGTTAGGAAGGCTAACATCCCTGCCAGCAGTGTCTTTACTGCCGATGATCGATTGATTAAAGCGGATATTCAAACACCAAGTTCTACATCTGCTGAAATCATCGGGCTCCGACTTCTCTTAGAGGACCAAAAGGACCACATTCTAAAGTCTGTGACTCCAATGATACATGCTATTGACTCAATGGCAACGATCACGGCGGTAAATAAGGATAGGAAAACTGTCAGTGCTCGTGAGATGCTTCGGGAACCAAACCGACGTGAACTGCAGGCAGTCAGATTAATACTTGAGGAGCTTGGCTTCTACAGTGGAGAAGACCACAGTAGGATCATCCTTAAATGGATAAGGGGGCATAATAATGATAGACTTCACGATAGAGTTGATAGAGCAGCAAAGAGGGCCTCTTTCAGAAAAGGGGCAAACGCTCCCCGATTTGACCCATACGAAGAACTCCCCTATTCTCTCTTTTACATGGAAGTGCCAGTTGCAGGAGATATTCGGAACCACATCAGGAGAATCCAACGCCTTACTCACCTTCATACATGGAAAGCCATGTCGTCTCAAGGGAAGTATATTAGAATGCTAGAGGACCACAACGTTACTCCCACCAAGGATATCTCAAAAGTCACAGCTAAATCTTATACAGCGGCCAGAAGCAGAGAACTTTTGGGCCTTCAAGCTTCACCCGCACGTTCACATAAGCTGGGTGTCACCGCCTCACCTGACTGCCCGTACTGCCAAACAGGAACCAAGTGCAACTTCTCTCACATTCAACTGGAATGCCCGGGCCCGGGTAACTCGCTTGTATACCTTAGAGGAGAACAAGACGATGAACTCAGAAAGCATGTGGCGGCCGAGCTTACAGGGGAACCCAAGCTGTTGAACCCAGGGAAAGGCTCCTCCTTTATAGACATTTGCTCCGAAACACTTTTTCCACTTGCTGACCTCCGCGACGAAATGAAGCGGGAGCTCTACCTCCAAGCATTGCCTGAATCGGGAATGTACCGCCCATCTGCTTCCAAGAAGGGGACCATTGCTGTGACAGCACTTCCGGATGTTAACACTCAGAGCGGCAATAATGTGTACCCTGAACTCCAATATGCTAGGAAACAAGAGTTCTGGAAACTCTTGTCGTGGCACTATCTCTCAAAGAAAGAGTTTCCGTCACCACTCTCACGATATGCCACGCGTGCGCATGACATTCATACAGCACTTAAAGCGTGTAGAGATGAGTCGGGTGACCCCAAAAACTGCTACGCCATTCGAAGAAGCCTCCTTGACATCATCATTGACGACCGTGGGCTAAACGAGAATGGATGTGAACTGTTTTGTAACCCACTAAACTCACACCCTAGGATTCATTCGAGAAGATGTATCCCCTCAGACCAGATGAGAGCCGCCCTTCGGCCCTTTTGTGCAAATGGCAGAATTGGCTTCGATGGACTTGCATATGATGCCTATGTCGACCCTATCACCAATATGGGTAGGAATGTTTATGGGAACCCCCCGTTTGACGGGAAGGAAAGATTCTCAAACTCAGCGGTTATGGCTACCTTAGAACTCGGCCATCGTGCAGCAAACACTGTGCCAGGATTTCGAGGCATCTGGATCCTCCCACTCTCTCCAAAAAATCAAGAAAAGTGGATTGCTAAAGGATTTAAGATGGTATTTAGATTTCCTCACAACACCATTCCTTTCATTCCACACGGCTACTGGACGGGGGATGACCCATATGTTCTCCCGGGTGGAGGATGTTACAAAGATGATTTCTCAGATGTCTGTATTATTGCCATTGATAGCCCTCCGAGCCAAGACTTTCCTGCTCATGACTGGAGTGGGACGCAGAAAAAGATTGCAAGGTGGTACATCAATGTCCTTCCTGAGAAGAAGATTACTGACAGAAGACTGAACTGCACCGGAGTTGACCCCGAGATCTGGCAGGAAGTCCTGGGTGAAAGGAAACTTGTCATCCCCGACAGCCTCTGCCCGTGGCCCCTCTCGCAGGAGAGCCGCCAGAGTGCCCACCCAACAGAATACTACGGAGGACACTGTGACACGTCCTACACGAACAAGGACAACAAACCATTTGCGGGGACTGTAACGTGGCCCAAAGAACTTACATTGATGGGATACCTTCCGAAGCACTTTGGACAGGTTCTTAGCACCATAGGGGTTCACCAGAGAAGACTGAAGCCTCTCCTCAAGAAGCTTTCCAGACTGTGCAGATACCACACCCGCATTAGACGTGACGCCTTCCTTAATGGTCATGCTAGGGTCGAGATCCATGACCCTTTCAGAACCACTCTTAGCCGAATTACGGGTACCACTGAAGAAGAAGCTGTTGAAAGAGCAAAACATGTTTTTCTCCTGACCTCCCTTGAATGACTATCATTTCCACCCTTTCTCTTCTCTTCATTCAGGTGAACACTTTATTAACACTCCCCCCCCCTCTTAGGTAGGAGGGGTCCCCCCTCCTACCTTAGCCCCTCCACCCCCACCCTCCGCCCCTCCGCCCCCGCCTTCCCGACCCTCCACCACCGCCCTTCCTCCGCCTCGCTTCCGCCCTCTTTTTCCATCACAGATGCAGCCTCGCTCCACTTCCACCTCCTCTGCTGCTTCTCCGCCGGCACGACCTTTTTAGCGCTCTGCGTAGTTTTGTCATGCCGCGGTTTCCTAGGTTGATCCGACCTAGATGAGCCCTTCGGGGCGCGCTATGAGGATGATTTCAGCTCCCTCTGTTCTACAGTTGCCTGCTTGCAGGATTACAGCGGACTCATGACATTGTCATTATTCTCAGCGTAAATGTTATATTATTATTATTATGTCTTTCCGGCTGAAACGTGGCATACATATAGTTCTTTCATAGACGAACACAACGATATATTGTTTGTCGTGATAGGATAAGTAAAACCCAAAATCTGATACCCATTTCTTGCGGCTATATACTAACCGTAAATGATAGGGTTTCTTGACCGTGGATAACCTTTGAATCGCGAGGTCTTTCCGGCTGAAACTTGGCATACATATAGTTCTTTCATAGACGAACACAACGATATATTGTTTGTTGTGATAGGATAAGTAAAACCCAAAATCTGATACCCATTTCTTGTGTCTATTACCCGGCGTTAAGTTGGCTGCACATAACCTAAGGTTGAGAGCCCATGGGGGCTTCCTCGAAGGTCATATGAAAATTCGGAGACCCATGTTGGCAAGTTCTCGAGCTGCTCTTTCTGCAGTGTCTTGTCAAAAATCCGATCCGAGGTCATCTTGGCCCTTAAAAACTCGGTTGAAGAAGCACGATTTCTATTGAAATATCGTAAGTTGGGTGCACATAACTCAAGGGTTATAACCCATGGTGTCTTCCTCGAAGGTCCTTTGAAAATTCGGAGACCTAAGTCGTCAAGTTTTCGAGTTGCTCTTTCCGTAGTGTCTCGTCAAAAGTTTCATCCGAGGTCATCTTGACCCTCAAAATCCCGGTTGAAGTAGCATAGGTAGAACGAAAATCAAAATCCCTCGGATTTTCCCACTAAATTCTCTACCCCCTCACACATTCTCCCAAATTGCTCACGGATAAATTGGATTCGCTCAATAGTGTAGATGCGTGTGTTAAAGAGGACGTCGTTCCCGTCATTTTGAGCTAATAAAATCTAGAATCCGGTAACCACAACTCTCAATGATCCCACCAAAAGTTAAGTTGGGTGTAGCCAACTTAAAGCCGAATTAAGTTGGCTGGAGCCAACTCTGGGTAATAGACAACTTGTGGCTATATACTAACCGTAAACAATAGGGTTTCTTGACCTTGAATAACTTTTGAGTCACGAGGTCGTTCCGGCTGAAACTTTGTATACATATCGATCGGTTGTAGACGAGCACAACGATATATTGTTTGTTGTGATAGGATAAGTAAAATCCAAAATCTGATACCCATTTCTTGTGGCTATATACTAACCGTAAATGATAGGGTTTCTTTACCGTGGATAACTTTTGAATCGCGAGGTCTTTCCGGCTGAAACGTGGCATACATATAGTTCTTTCATAGACGAACACAACGATATATTGTTTGTCGTGATAGGATAAGTAAAACCCAAAATCTGATACCCATTTCTTGCGGCTATATACTAACCGTAAACAATAGGGTTTCTTGACCTTGAATAACTTTTGAGTCACGAGGTCTTTCCGGCTGAAACTTGGTATACATATCGATCGGTTGTAGACGAGCACAACGATATATTGTTTGTTGTGATATGATTAGTAAAATCCAAAATCTGATACCCATTTCTTGTGGCTATATACTAACCGTAAACACCAACGCGTACGTATGATTCCCTCAACTTCCCTTACATTTGCCTTCTTTTACATTTGACTTAGCATTCATCTCTAAATAACCGAAATATTATTTGCATATTCACTATTTAGTGGGTCATTATGATGTCAAAATTTAAGACTTTGACATCGCATTCATGTGCATTAACATGTTTTTCACAAATTCACTTTACATTCACTTATCTACTTTTCCCATAGTGAAAAGTGAATTTGTGTCTGCAGGAATGCAGGGAAAGCAGGGTGCATCAGCCCTACTATGGGCAGCCCGTGCGCAACATGGGACATGATGTGGGCTGGGAAAGCAGGGTGCATCAGCCCTATGGGCTGCCGGGTGATGTAGGGCAGCCCGTGCGCAACATGTGACATGGTGTGGGGTTGAGGCGGGAGTGCATCAGCCCTATGGGCTCTGGGTGATGGGGCAGCCCGTGCGCAACATGGGACATGGTGTGGGTGGGGAAAGCAGGGTGCATCAGCCCTATGGGCTGCCGGGTGATGTAGGGCAGCCCGTGCGCAACATGTGACATGGTGTGGGCTGAAAGCAGGGTGCATCAGCCCTATGGGCTGCCGGGTGATGTAGGGCAGCCCGTGCGCAACATGGGACATGGTGTGGGCTGGGAAATCAGGGTGCATCAGCCCTATGGGCTGCTGGGTGATGTGGGGCAGCCCGTGCGCAACATGGGACATGGTGTGGGCTGGGAAAGCAGGGTGCATCAGCCCTATGGGCTGCCGGGTGATGTGGGGCACATCATAGTTCTCACCTGCTTGAGGCTCCATGGTGACCTCGAGCTCCTTGGTGAGGGTGGTCATAGGCAGCATAACGGCGGCTCCTTGGTGGCAAACCGCCCAATCATCATACACCATCTTGTGTTGCCGATAAGCATCTCCAGCCCGTGCAGCATACTGGGTGTCATATAACTGGACGGCAGGCTGGTTGTCCGCATAGAAACACCACTGATCGTAGGCAAAGTGCCATCTGCAACTGTGCCAACTGCCATCTGCCTCCTCATTCTTTTCTAGTTGTTCCTGGTCGAATCTGCTGATGTACTCTTCAGCACCTAAATCATTTTCGAAACACACAAAGGCATTTATAATGCGGTGAGCACACGAAATAGCCAATATGAACTAAGGCACAAACCACATAACGAAGAAGTAGTAAGACACAAACCACATGCATGTTTTGAAACTTTAAATATGATTAGCGGCATGCTCACCTGCAAGGTGCTCGATCGGCTCCCAAGTGTCATCCTTTGCGCCATACCCTTTCCAACGCACCAGCCACTCACGATGTCCCTTACTCCACCGCAAGGCGAGGATGTCCTCAATAAAATACTCCTCCAAGCCGCTAGCGCTGTCGACCAAATGCTTGCGCGTTCGCTGAATCCCGCCTTTCTTACCGTCCACGACAACCGAAACCTCCGCGTTCCCACCTCTTGGACCGCCCTTGGAAGTTGTCGACGCCAGTTTCTTCTTCGCACGTCCCATACTTCGTTAACCAGCAAAGTGTATAACAGAGAGTGAGTCTTTCGCAGTCGAGTGAGTCTTTCACCAGTGGAGCAGTCGACAGAAACCCTATAGCCTATTTATTGGCTTCCGTGACACTGTCAACTGTGTCACAAGTTCCACATCGGTAGTCGTATCGTTTCGGCAGTCTCAAGTCTGAATCCGCTATCTCGAAAATTGGAAATTCGTCATTTTCAGATTTTTCGCCCACGTGGACCCAGGGTGGGGTGATTAGCGGTAATTAATAAATTTCAAAATTTCAGGGGGTCAGCTCGTTACTGCCACTGAGTAGTTAATTCGTTCAGAAAATTGATTTACTAGCTACAAACGGTTAGTGCGAATTGATTTACTAGCTAGGGTCAGTTAGTTAATAAAAATGAAATTGATTTACTGGTTAGTAACAATAACTGGTAGTAACTGGGTCTAACTAGTTAACTGGCCTAACTGGTTACGGCGGTTAATGAGTGGTTTCTTATCTTGCGGTACCTCTAGCTTGGCCACCTTGTCTGACAGTGAATCCAGGGACACCCATGGTGTACTCGCCTAGCTCTAAGCGGGTGTGTCACTAGAACGTAATTAGCAGCGGCATCAGCCTGGAAGGCAGCAAGTGAGTCGACTCTTTATATTATGTACACCGCAAGGACTGCTCTGGCAACGGTGTCTAGTGAATCCAGGGTACTCAGTACACTGGCTCAGCTTAGAACACCGTTGGTTACCTTGGAAATATCGGTGGATTAGCGTTCAGCCCTTCCTCTTTCCTCTTACAGCTCTTGGCAACTTTTGACCTGCGGTGAGGCACTTATGACACCTTTCACCTTCTTGATGAGCAGTGGCTTCGCGAATCCAGGGGTGCTCATCACACTGGCTTAGCTTGAGCACTGCTTAGTGACTTTTACTCCTGGTTATCTTGGTTAGCAACGAGCTCTTATGACGACTGTTGTGCTCTTGATGAGCAGTGGCTTCGCGAATCCAGGGGTGCTCAGCACACTGGCTTAGCCTCAGCCCTTCTTTGCGGATATTCTGCATTTACCACTAATTCGGCGTATCAAGGCATACTTATTATTGCGATATTGCAGCTGAACTGCGACAAGTGACCACTGCAGCTAGAGGGTGCTCAGCACGCTAGTTTGACTTGGCTTATTGTGACTGGGTGTCTGAGCCTTGTTGGTGGTGGAGAGTTTGGGCATCCACTTCGCATCCCCATAAGGGACTGTGCTGGGGACTCTTTGTTCACTTTGACCCTGGTCCGCCAACGCCTGCTACGCTGTTCATACGCGTCTCACCCTTCTTCGTGTTCAGAACGGTGTGAATCCAGGGGCACTCTGTGCACTGGCATAAACCAGCCTGAATTCAGCCTTCATTCTACTTGTGAACGAGCTTTACGCTGGGAGAAGGCACACCTCTTTTGCCTCACTTGTCGCATATTGGTTTAGCACTTGACCACGGAGGGTGAGGCAGAGTTGAGCGCCGCCGCTGTCCAGTCCGCAGAACGGGAGGCACGGCGAATGGCTCGGGAGAGGAGCGCTCAGAGGCGTATCATCATACTGGGCCTTGAGAAAGTTCGTGCACGAGCTCAACAAGAGGTTTCCCATGAGGGGCACCAAGGAGAAGAATGACATGCTCAAGGCGGTGCCCCAAACTGAGCAGCAGGACGGCGTCACGTTCGTCAGATCGTGCGAGAAGAGGTTCAGACTCCTGTCATCCACCAAGGACACAGTGACTGGTGACATGAGGAGGAGGGCCATAGAGGAATGCGGCTCCCTCTTCAGGATCAAGCTCTTCCGAGACCGGGTGAACGGGAACTTGCGCGCTCAGTTCCCCGCAGGCAAAGGAGACCTTGAGTGGAAGGACCTGAAGAACATCGTTCGAGTTCAGGACACGATCAAGGACGAAGTTGAAGAGTGGAGCATGCCCATCGGTCAGGACCTTCTGAGGAGGCAGTCATGTCCCTACTCTGTCTACGAGCTCAAGAAGTTCGGGATTGACTACTTAAACGCCGTGGTTACCGCCATCAGAGCAGCAGAGGCGAAGAAAATCACTGCCAAGGAGAAACCGTCAGAGGCGAAGCAGCCGAGTTCCCCAGAGGGCGGAGGGACTGGTGAACCATCACAGAAGCAGGTGAAGTACCAGAAGAGGATGGCATCGCTGGCAGAAGCGAAGGGGCGGGGGCCCGGGGCGCTGGCACTGGTGGGAACAGGCAGGTGCCATCCCCAAGTGACTACTTACCCAAAGACAAGAAGCCTTGTGACTACTGCAATGTGGGTTATGTCCATTCGAGAAGGCCAGATGATTGCTGGGTGGCCAGCAATAGCTCCAGGTGTCCAGATGACTATGCTGTCACACAGATCAACTCTGCGCGTCCAGAGGTGCGGCAGAACGCGCAAATGAGGAACTATAACGTGAAGCACCGGTTTCCTCGCAACCTTTTCGGCATCACCACCAAGGAGTGGAGCACCATGACCGACGAGCAGAAGGGCTTGGTGAGCGCCAACGTCGCTGACCAGCAGCCAGACATGAACAAGCAATTCGCGGCCCTGGCAAAGGAGATCAAACACAAGTTTGCGCAGGACATGGACGATACATATCAAGTCCAGGGTGAGCAGCTCCTCAGCCTCAGCAAGAGGTTTGAGTGACGACGAAGAGGAGGTCGGAGTGTCGAGGGCCGCCATCCAAGAAGAGTTCGAGGGTGGTAAAGAGCCCCTCTCGGTAGCTCAGGGCCACGTGCACGTGTCCCTGGGCTCGACCAAGAAGATGCAGGGCTTCACACCAATGACGCCAGAAGAACACCAGGAGGGAAATCCCCTCAGGTCTGCAAGGTCTGCAGACCAATCGGAGAAGAAAATGACTCTCCTATCAGCGTTGCTGACCTCAGCTTTCAGTCAGGGCCCACACGCAAGTTGCCGCAGTGCTGCACCAGGAAGGGAGGCTGACGACAGCAAGAAGAGCAGCAATGTGCTCGCTGCCATCGACGAGATCAATACCACAGCGAGCCTGGCACTGGACGTCAGGGGCGCTCAGGAAGATTGCCTGGACGACGGAAGGAGATGAACTGCCAGAACTGACTGGCGGCGACGACAGCGATTCAGAGGACGGGTTCCTCGATCAGGAGGACCGCGAGATCGCAGAGCATCGCCTGCGCAAGCTGGGCGAGAGCAAGCCCGAAGCTGAAGCCGCATTCTGTGACGACAAGCTGTGCACCAGGAGCAGTCTGGCGGAGCTACTCCCCAGCTGTATGAGTGCACTCCTGCCCTGCTGCTTCGGGGTGGTACCATCCAGGAATGGATGCCAAGACGGGGCCGCGGGCACCATCTCCATGGAGGGCTATGAGAAACTCAAGAACGTCACGGGGCAGGCACTGAACGGGGAGCAGAGACAACGGATGAACCAGGTCCAACCCGTCTGCAAGTTGAGAAACGATTCGCTGGAGCAAGGCATGGCCTTGATCGCTGCTGGTGGGGAACAGGTACTGTCCCCTGCGATATTGATGGACTCAGGGGCCAACTGTAACACAATACCTCCAAGAATGGTGAAGAAGCTGGGCCTGAAAGTCATGACCATGGACGTGGAAGGCAGTCATGCCGCACGCTGTGATGGAACGAGTGCACAGTTCCGTGAGTACGCCTACGTGGATGCTATCGTCGCAGCAGGCACCCCTTCAGCCACGTTGCACAGGACGCACGTGTTCGTCATGGAGGCAGACTCCAACTGAAATCTCCTGTGTGGCACTGGTCTCATGATGAACTCCATCAAGCTGTCGCTAGACCTCTTCAAGTCCGTGGCTACCTGCTGGGCTGGAGTGAGCATCAAGGGCGGCCAGCCCGTCACGCTGCCGCTGGCAAGACCGAACGTGTACAAGCCGGGAGCTGGACCAAAAAGGAAGGAGAATCCATTAGCCTGCTTCCGGGCAGAGATCTATGCCAGTATGGCGCAGCAGCCAGAGCACCAGGCAGAGACGAGTGCCGCTGGTGCAGCGGCAGGTTACCGGGAAATGCTGGAAGTAAGTCAGGAGCGGGCGCTTTCCCAAGTCTGGATTGCTGGCTTCCAACAGCAGCCAACAAGCTGCTGGAGGAGGAAGGCATGTGTGAGGCGTACCATGCCCTCATGGATGTGAGGTCGCCCCTCAACACGCTGGATCAGATGACGGTTGTAGATATGAGCTATGTAAATGCTGGCCAAGACAACGATCGGCTGGCCATCTTGCCTGACTTCAATCAAGAGGCAGCGTCAGATGCCCTTCAGAAGGAGGATGAGACTAAGGATAGTTACTGGTAAGGCCCGTGATGATGACGAGAAGATGCTCACCTTCCTTTTCCTCAACCCTCAGCTCCACATGGAGCAGGCCGACGTCACATGGCAGCACCTTTGCGACATACCCAATATATGGAAACTGGACCAGCCGGTCGTGAACCCGGAATACTACGCGGGGTGCTGGTTGTACGACTTCCCCAGGTCGACAGAGTACCAGGCGGAGGTCCCGATCCCTGCCTGCCATTGACTTTGAAGACTCGGCCCAGGAAACCCTCCAGAATGTCTATTGCCCAATGCTCCTTTGCAAAGGATTTAGGCACTTTTAGATCCTCTTCAAAGGATCAAATTGCATCATCAGTTATAAAACGTTAGATGCAAAATTACTTTATATTTGCTAGTATATGTTGGTATTTAGGCTATGTATCACCTAATTTATTGCACGTATCCGGCTATATGCGCAGAAGTATATCCATATTAGCACACATTTGTAATGTAATGGGTGAACGAACATGTACTCTATATAAGTATAGAGTAATAATAAGGTCTATATAACTGTAAAATGCTCAATATTTACATTTATCATACGCATTTCCCGATTGTTATCCCATCAATTATTGACATAATAGATGCGTAGGTATAATAATCCTATCACTCAACAATGTATATGTACAGTGCGCGCGCGATATTAAGAATATGCCTTTTAAGAATCCAGCGCTCCGAGACAATAAGAATATTGCAAGCGGATTAAGAATGTCGAATTAAGAATGTAGCGCTGAAATCTTGGCTACGAGTTGGCCACGAAGTACCTTTATTCTATAATTGTTATTATGCCGAAACCTTATTTACTGCAAGAACATACTTCTTCTGGCGGGAATTACTCAGCGCTGGGCGCTGCTGAGCCGAAAACTCGTGAAATAAGAAATCGGATACGCTGATCGGCGGTTCAAAACTCGTGAAACAAGAATAGCCCAGCTTTAAGGGTGCGACGATTAAGAATTGCTCATCGCTGGCCACATCTGATCGAGCGGTGCAAATAATAATGCCGGAAATCGCTGCTCGCTGGAAATGTCGCAATCTGTAAGATTAAGAATCCCCTCGCCAGCGCTGGGTCTGAAAAAACAAATTCTTACTATCGCGCGCGCACTGTATGTATATACACTTTAGCTATTCCACGTATAAGCTTAGATCCTCTCGCAAGGATCAAGCCTTTTTTCCGAGATCGGATACCAGTTTGTGTCAACTTGACGTGCAATTTCCGCGTTGATAATGCAATGGGGTAGTCCACAGTAATACAAAATAAATACAATTTAGTGTGTGTATTTTAACCCCCAAACCTTAAAATGTCGAATGGAGCGTGCTAGATGACTCGTTATGCCGCTCTAGTTTGATCCTTGACCAAGGATCTACCATTGGGCAATAAACAAGAAGTCGATTGAATTCAAAGTGCCCATTGGACCGACGAAGATGATCCTGCTGTATGATGATGCAAGCATTCGCCGCGTGGTTTACCTCACCAAGGCATTACACCACCAGCTGGAGATGGCCGCGAAAATGACACCAGACCTGGTTGACAAGCCAAGAGGGGGCTCATCTTCACCTACATGGGGGGCGCGGAGGAAGTGCGCGTGCCGGTCTGCAACAGATCCGCAGCCACAGGCACCTGGTCTGCAGGCACCTGGCAGTGGATAACCCGTCCGCTGAAACGCCTGTACAGGCTGGATTTCAAGACGCTGCAAGATTCCTTCAAGCTGCAGATGGCGGACAGTAGCAACACGCACCTGATTCCACCGCTCGTGTACGCCCGTGACCCCGGAGTTGACCACTTCATGGATCACTGGACGAACCTGTACGGGCGCATCGAAGGAGCACAACGGGGTCAAGTGGAGGTGGGCATGTTCCACGACATAGTGCGGAAGAAGCCGTGGGACCTGCTCAGGGAAACCTTCAAGCCGCCATTTGACAAGGTATTGCACACCGACGCCGAGTACCGCCTGGATACTGAGGTGGGACCGCTTCACCTCCAGCGACTCTACTCGGACAGCAGCCACAGACACAAGCTCTGCAGACTCCTGAAGGAGGACTGGAGGACTGAAGTGGACGAGGAACGGAGGAAGCGGAAGGGTGGAGGTTCAGTTCCAAAGATGTGGCCAGCGCAAGATAGTCAAGTATGAGAATCTCTACGTGCCCAACTGTTGGCTGGTGGACCAGGGCCTTCATAGGGATGGCACAAGAATGTTCGCTGCCTCCAAGCAGGTCTTCAGTTGAGACATTTACAATGTTTTCAGAGCCTCACAGATACAGGTTAATCGAGATGGGCCGCAGTCGACAGGGTTGGGTACGGCAGACACCATGCGAGGACAAGTCCTGCGGCTACTGGAGACGGGCAATGGCAGGCAGCGAGGCGTCATGTTCTGGGAGGAATATTCCTGCAAGTTCGTGTACGTGCCAGTTCAGCACCTGCACGTTTACGGGCGAGTCATGGAATGCTGGCTTGGCCTCAAAGCCTCCAGCACGCTCAGGAATACAACCTGACTGAAGGAAGACTAAGGGAACCCTGCCTGGGCGACTTGCCAAAGGTGGCGAGGCAGCACCCGATCCATGAATACCCCATACTTACTCACCCGGACCTGGGCATCATCGTCGCTGAGCCCTTGCCCGTGACTGACACCCGCGATGACGACCCCAACATCGAATGGACGGCTGAGGCCAACCAAGGCCTGCACTACATTCCGCTGAAAGCCCTGGAGACTGCGGAGCAGGCACGCCTTTTAGCCTACTTCACAGACCATGAGACAGGTGCATTCACACCAATGGACATGATTGTGCAAGGTCGACCCAAGCCGTCGCACACCAGGCTCCGAAGAATGGGGCTTGAGGCTGCGACATACATCGAGGCCGCAGGACCATCAGTGGCTACTATCCCGCAGTCATTGTGAAAGGACCAGATTTGCCCTTAATCCTTTCACAAGGACCAGGTCTTCAAACCTTACAAAGCAACGAGAAAGCCAACCATGCCATGTAATTCCCAAATGCCATTACAGCATAGGAGTTAAGGCATCCTATTGGACGACGGGAGGTATGACCGAGTATATATAGTCCCATTGGGACCTAAACTAAGTAGTTTGATGCGTCATTGCGTCAGAATACCTTTATCATAGCTATATACAACACCTTAATGCAAGGCACCCTAAGATTTTGAAACCGCTTAGTTTTTTGAAGTTTGAAAATCATTACAAAACAAGGCATATCTTCCATGATTTTTTACCAATAGTATATCGATCCGAGGAATATATGCATACATTCCTATCGAAGGTATACATATATGCCAATCATATTTGGGTCATATGTCCCGTTGGAAGTCGTATATATTGGCCTGGGTGAATGGTAATCGATCGCCCTACCCTGACATGTGGGAATATTGCACAGAATTCTGTGTCATTATGCATATCAGATTGCACGCCATCAACCACACATCACAATGTTGTAGGTTGCATGCACGTATCTGAGCGTTTGAAACTATAAACTACACAAACATGGGTAATATTTAGAAGCTTTACTGCACGCAGGATGAAACGGCCAAACGGGAGCCCGGCTGGACAGAGAAGAGATTGAAGAAGCTAGCACCGCACCAGACAGGTGGTGCATGTATCTGGCTCTGAACGTGCCAGAGGAGGAGGTCGCGAGGCCTGAAACACTCGTGGCGCACTTCTGCCAGATGATGGTTGCGCAAGAGCGTGAGCTTGCAGGCGCGAGCACTCCGAGGTGGTCCAACGTAGCAGTGGACACCCAGATGGGGCCACCACTCGACAGCGACAACTCAGCCACATGAGATAAGCTGGAAACGGCCTCCAGCTGGAGCAGGGTGCGTGAGGCAGTGTGGCGCTGTGCCAGCGAACACCAGTGGGTGCCTTCCCTGAGCCAGGAAGGCACGCCAGCAGTATACGATAAAAAATTGAGATCACCGGGTCAGACCTGGGCTGTCCGCAAGCTGGACACCAGAACGTTGAGCCCGGACTTCTTCCCCGAGGCCAGGCAAAAAGGGGGTCACCTGCTACGAGCCTTGTGGAGGCCTGTGCGCGGGGCTGGAGATGCTTCTCAGGAATGGGGTCAAGGTCAACAAGTACTTGTACCAAGACATCTCAGAGCACAGAAAACGGGTGGCCAAGGCCAGGTGTGCGGAGATGGTCCGCAAGTACCCGACGCGGCTACGAGCAGGAGCGTTAAGCTTGGAAGCGTTGCCGGATGACATGAAGCTGACCACCAGGGACATGCTGATCCAGCAGGGAGCGTTGACGGCATGACGGGTGAGCAGTGGGTGCTCATCTGCGGCTACCCTTGCCAAGACTTGTCGCCGGCAGGCAAGTAAGAGGGGACGGAAGAACGACGAGCGCTCGAAATTGGAAGACGCCACTCCTTCCAATTTTTATTTTTTTTTGTTTTTGGTTTGAAATGCTTCCAAAATGATCATGAGTGACCGGAATGTCGTTGGTTCATCGCCGGGTGCCCCGTACGGCCGTGTGTCGCTTGAATTGGATAGGGTTTCCTTACGTATGTACCCGACTAACCCGTGATAGTGCGAAACAGATAGCAAGTTCGGAGTGGTTTGAGTTATAGTTTGTTATATGCTTATGAAATGCTTCCAAAATGATCATGAGTGACCGGAATGTCGTTGGTTCATCGCCGGGTGCCCCGTACGGCCGTGTGTCGCTTGAATTGGATAGGGTTTCCTTACGTATGTACCCGACTAACCCGTGATAGTGCGAAACAGATAGCAAGTTCGGAGTGGTTTGAGTTATAGTTTGTTATATGCTTATGAAATGCTTCCAAAATGATCATGAGTGACCGGAATGTCGTTGGTTCATCGCCGGGTGCCCCGTACGGCCGTGTGTCGCTTGAATTGGATAGGGTTTCCTTACGTATGTACCCGACTAACCCGTGATCGTGCGAAACAGATAGCAAGTTCGGAGTGGTTTGAGTTATAGTTTGTTATATGCTTATGAAATGATACTAAACATGATCATGAGCTGTGCATGCATGGGAAACAAGTCAAGAACGGATGCTTGTGGCAAACAAGTCAGCAACAAATTTTAGGGTGCTCTTATTTTGTGGGATGCACTTATTTTGAAGTGTACTGTCAAGTAGTAAACTATAGCAAAACTAAATAGCAACTACTTCTCCGCCATCGAGTGGAAAAGCTCGAGGATCTTCTCGGACTTGCCCTCCTCGCCTTCTTCGGGATCAACACCCCCCGAGACGATCTCCTTGTGGATGTTGAGCTCGATCTCCGCAGCCGCCACCGTATCGGCGTTCTCGCTCTTCAGATCGGCTGCGAGTTGTTTTGCAGCCTTCTGGCAAGCCGATAAAAATGCGCGGACCTCGTCTGCGCGCATCTTTTTCTGCGGGGGTTTTTCCGGGGTCCTTTTTCCGGGGACCGCCGGGGGAGCCATGAGCTCCTTGAGCTTCCCTTTTTGGCCTCCCTGCTCCGTGTTGCTCAGCAGGTGCTGGGTACACGCCACCATACCTTCGTGGGCGGCGGAGTTCTCCCCTTGGCCCGACCGACCGGCCGCCAGGCTGGTGAACTGCGAATACATGTTGAACATGAGCGCCATATGGGCGCCCTGTCTGCTCAACTGTTCCTTCGCCAGGTCGGCGTTGCAGGCGAACGCCTGCTTGAGGTCGGACGTGTGTCTCTCGTCCTTCTCCCCCAGCAGCGCGGTGAAATGCTCGGCCGCCATCCGCCGGCCTCGCTCCTCCGCGGACTCGGCCGTCAGTTGGAGCCGCTCCTTCCCCTGCTGCCCCAACTGACGGCGAAGCTCCTCGCACACCTTCGCCTCCTTTTGCCGCTCGGCCTCCGCCAACTCCGCCCGGAGCTCCTTCTCCTTCAAGAGCACGGCCTGCTTCACCTGCTCCTCCGTGGTCCCCCGAGCTGGAGTGGCTCCCCCGATCGCCCTCTCCAAACTCCGCGCCTTTTCCTCCGCATGCTTCGCCTTCAGCTCGATCAGGCGGAGCTTCTCGGCGTACTTCATCTTCTCCGCATGCTCCTCCAATTTCGCCTGCTTCGCCTTTTCCTCCTCCGCCGCGACCTTCTCCTCCCGCTGCCGCTTGTGGCCGCTCACGCTCTTCGCCCTTGTCTTCTGCGCGCTCTTGGCCTTCTGCTCCTCAGGCTTCGGGAAGTTGCATCCGTCTTCCTGGTTGCCTGACCACTTGAAGGTGATCACCTCCCTGGCCATACCCCTTTGCAGGGTCTTGGTGGTCAGCGCCCCACCTTTTCCCCCACCGCCCGCCCCCTCGCGGCTGATCTGCGCCACGGTCATCTTGGCCGCATCCCGCGTCCGCTGAATGATCACGCCCATTGCCTGAGAAAAGGCGTACCGGAACGCCATCAAGCTGCGCTTTTCCTTCTCCAGGTCAGCCTGCGTCAAGGCAATCTGACGTCCCTGGGAGCTTCTGCTGCTGCTGCTGCTGCTGCCGCGGGGGTGAAGGGCCATGAACTTCTCGTCCCTCACCAGCAGTGCCTCCGATCTACGTCCCAATGGCAACTGCAGCACCTGGAAGTCCCACCCCTCAAACCCCGAGCTTTTTTGCAGGAACACCAGGCCCTGCGTCTGGCCGCCGTTGGTGCGCAGCACATACCCCCGGCGCAGCACCCCACCGTGCGCCATGGGCAGGTTTTCGTAGTCCTCTTTCAGGAGCACGGGCATTCCCGTGCAGACCAGGCCCGATGTCTTGTCGGGGTACAGCACGTCCGCCCCCCCGAACACCTGCAGCTTGATGCCCGTGTCCATAAGGCCGCTCTTCGGCCCGTAAAACCGGGTGACGAAATTCCCCTTCACGTGAATGCCCGCTAACGTCACCGGCTGCAGCTCCGCCCTGGGCACCGTCTTGAGGGCGCCCGTCTCCATCACGCCGACCTCCACCTTCTCCTCCGTGACAGAAGTATGGAGGATGACCACTTCGGAGCCCAACATTGCGAGGCCCCCGTCGAAGATGACGTTGTACAGTAATCGCTCACCTTTATAAGAAAACCGGAGATTTTGGGCCAGTCAGCCATTCC
>LGRX02030770.1:0-28764 GCA_001247695.2 Cymbomonas tetramitiformis | reverse complement strand
GAAAAGACTCAAAGTGGCGGTGACAGCGAATCAGCAGTTAATTACTATCCTAATGAGTGGTAACGGGCGTAACCGGTTGACCTGAGGTCCAACTGGTTGGAAGTGATTAGTGCGAATTGATTTACTGGTTGGGGTTAGTTAGTTAATAAAAATGAAATTGATTTACTGGTTAGTAACAATTAATTCTGAAATGTGCACTGGTTAACTGGTGGTATAACTGGTTACTGCTAATTTTAGTGTGGGCTATTCACCGGCATTAAATGCGGTGCATTCGAGGTCATACTCGACCCATACATATGTGTACGCATATACATTGTGTTCCACATATCAATGGCATCCCTCTTCCCTCATTAGATCCTCTGATCGGAATAATATCATACTTGGTCTATTAGGTTAACCATAAACATTTACAGAGCCTATCTCGAGTGAGGTAGCTATGTACGGTAAAATGTACTAGCCTACCAAACGATCGCATTACACCCAAGGTGCCAAGATGTGGAAGAGCGCTAATGCACTACTATCCTATCTACGCCTCCTTTGCCTGCGCCTCTACCTCCGCGACACATGAAAACCAAGGGTTGTAGTTGACGGAGCACCCCAATGTCTGTTGAATGGTCTCGGACTTCATGGTTTGGGCATCCTTGCCGTGCATCTTCCCTGCACCAGAGAAAAGCCTCTCCGCACCAGCGGATGATGCGGGTCGCCCATGGAACTGACGCCACATCTTGCACACGCACGGGTACTTGGCTTCGTTCTGGAACCACCAGTCAAGGATGGCGGTGTCCGGCGCCGCTTGCTTTAGATCCAAGTACTTCTCGAGCTCCTTCACGCTCTTCTTGTGAGGATCTTCATCCTCATCCTCAGACCCGGCCAACACATCCAGGGCATCGTCGTCATCCGCATCATCGTCGTCGCTGTCGAAGAGCAAGGAATGCTTCCGCTTGTCGCCCACGGCAGGCTTGGGAAGTTCAGCGGCTCTGGCCTTGGTGACGGGGATGGCATAGTGCGCCATGTACTCCTCGCGGACCCAGTGCATAACTTTCTCCTTGTCGTACTGTAGTTCTCAGAGCCTTTGAACTTGAACTTGTTGAAGCGGGGGTCAAGGACGGTAGAGATAGCCAGCTTCCGCAGTCTCTCACTCTTGCGTGCGGTTCGCGCCTCAGCAGCATCTGTAGCTCCTTCCACAGCCTCCGCTTGCAAGTCGGTGACCCATCGTTGAAAAAGATCAGCGTGCACCTTCTTCCTTCCAGCACGCACAGCCTTTGCCAACTTGTGCGCAGGCACCATCGTGTCTCCCACTTTGACCGCCTTCGTATCTTCGAGCTTGATGATCACCTTGTTGACGAGAGGTAGAACCATGCCTGCATATGAGTGCATGTCATGTTTAGAAGGGATGAAGAATGAAACACTATGGGAAAAGTGGTAGTGAATCACTAGTCAAAGGAGGTGAAAACTGAAATTATTGACTAACATTCACCGCATATTGACCCACTAAATAGTGAATAGCATGTGAATATTGTATATGTTCTTGTGGCTATATACTAACCGTAAATAATACTTAGGGTTTCTTGACCGTGAATGACCTTTGAATCACGAGGTCTTTCCAGCTGAAACTTGGCATACATATAGTTCTTTCATAGACGAACACAACGATATATTGTTTGTCGTGATAGGATAAGTAAAACCCAAAATCTGATACCCATTTCTTGTGGCTATATACTAACCGTAAACAATACTTAGGGTTTCTTGACCGTGGATAACTTTTGAATCACGAGGTCTTTCATCATGGCTCCATCTGTCACGAGAACTGATGGTACCGCAAAGAGAGCCGTAATGATAAAATTTGTGGGTAAGAAAGGATTTGAGCTCTTCGTAGCCAGTGGTTACATGAACAATGCTACTCTCCAAGATGAACAAATCACCTTCTATGACACTCTCACGGATTGGGCAGCCAAAGCTGGAAACAACCCGAATAAAGCTTATATCGAAATCGGAGACAAGAATTGCACCATTACCCAACAACAACGCATTACAGGAGGCACCATCATGCCCTACCGTGACCACTTGGAAAAGAACAAGCACCTCCTAGCACACCTCGGTAATGACAAATGCTCGCTTAAAGAGCTGATCATGGAGCACCACCCAGGCGATGAAGTATTCACCCACGTCATTAAGAAAAGCTCTAAAGCTAAACTCACCCATATTCTTGCAAACACAACAATGGCTGACATGGCAGTCAAAACGGGCTGGACTGAAGAAAATCCATATATCATTTCAGATCATGGCATTGTATGGGCCGAAATAAAACTTCCCACCAGGGAGCGACTACAACAAAAGCTGGGAGAAAACAGGGGTGCAATTCCCAGATTCCAAGGTGCGAAGGACACCACACATGAGAACTACACAGGGTACCCCATTCGCATGCCGATGCCCGCCCTTTCGCCAACCACACAACACAAATGGTCCAGAAAAGAAATGGCAAATTTCCTAAAAGCTAACGGCTACTCAAAGAAAGGGTTTGTCCATGCCTGCCCCGATAAACTCAAGGCATTAGGTGAGATTACCACAATCACAGGGGATACCACTGACATAGACATTCAAAGGACAAACCTTGACGGCGGTCCTATTACAATCAACAAACTTGTAAAATCAAACGAAGACTTGGATGACATTGAGCAGGGCATTAAATGGCATAATAAATCTAAAGAATGGTGGTTGCACACTAATTCACCATGGAATGCGGCCCACCTCTTGTCCAGAGGAAAAGGCATGCTAGAAGAAGCCCAGAATTTAGGCTACTGCGGGAAGGAGAACACCTGGTTGATAGGCTTGTTGAATGCCTCAAATAAGAAAGAAGCCAATGCCTACCTTAAACGGCACCTTTCCTTCGGACCGCTAGAAGTTGGAAAGATTCAAAAAACTTCCACTGAAGACTCTCTCACTACTTGGAGTGTCACTCTTCAACCCCACCTTTCGGCCAAATTTTGAAACACGTACGGCACAGCCATGACTGGTGAGGCTTCTAAAACAATTGCAAGTGCTCCCTTTCGATATGCTACGGGCTGGAGGGCATACACTGAACGGCTTGATCTGTTGCTATCCGAGGCACTACCGACTGAAGCAACAAAAGACGAGTCAACAACTGAGGATGAGCTGGACCCCGATGCTATATGGGAAACCCTTCATGATTTGGCAAGCAAAGCGGCAACTCATTCCTTTGGTACAAGAGGCCAAAGCCCGAAAGCGGGAATATGTAAACCCTCGGCGGTATCAAATTACACCTACAAATGGATGAACATCATCAGACGAACCATTAAATGCATGGAAACCCGCATACACGACAATCGCATTCCCACAGAGGCAAGGAACCTGATCCTAAAAATTCCTTTCACAGGAATAAGAGCTAAACATAATGAAAATGCCACCGCATGGCTCAGCCGCCTGTCCGAAAACCTTGGTTTCTTTAGGAAAGCCTTCCAGGAGAGCAGAGAGGCTGATTTGGAACAAAGGAAACTCCATGAGAAGGAGGCCCTCCAACATCTTTTTTCCACAAATCTCTCAAGATTCCTAGACACGGTCATGGGCAAGATAAAACCAAATGAACAAGGTGCAACGGCCACACCTGACAGCGAGGGTAACATTCCTGAAAGCAAGCAGGAGAGACTTGACCTCACCTTAAAAGAATACAAGGACAAGAAACTTTACTCCACCACTCCACAGAAACCGGATACCCTCCCCCCGTGGCTTCTTGAAATCCTAAAAATAAGCCCGAAACTTCCTAGCCCAATAGCTGCTAAATTAACATGTCTTATCACCCGAAAGGAACTAAACCAAGCATATTCTACATGCGGCATTTCGACGGCTCCTGGCCCCACAGGAATGAGATACTCACAGTGGATTCAAGGCCCGGAAAACTTCCAAGCTCAAACTGTCTCACTCTTCAACCACATCCTTAGAACTGGAAAGTTTCCCAAACGCGCAAAGTCGGGCATCATTCTTCCGATCCCCAAAAACCCGCTTGAACCGTGTACACCTGACAATGCCAGACCGCTGACCATGCTTGAAACTGGTTTGAAACTCTTTAATACAATCATTGCAAACAGAATAAAGGCAGCCTTAAATATCCACCCCATATTTTTCCCCATTCAAGATGCTTTCCTCCCAAACAAAAACATTGATGACTCACTTCAAATTTTGAATGAAGTCATCTCAGATGCCAACAGATATGATAAAGAACTTCATGTGGTCTATTTAGACCTTAAGCAAGCCTTTGATAGAGCTGAGTTTTGGATGAGCAACCTCGCACTTGATAAACTAGGCTTCCCCAAAGAAATCACTGAAATTATCTCAAACATCACTAATGAAGCCACCCGCACGGTCCTCACCGAGGAAGGCTTAACAGACGAATGGTCACTTGAGTGTGGAGTGCCGCAAGGGGAAGTTCTAAGTCCCCTCAGGTTTGTGGCCATCATGGACATCTTAGCGATATGGCTGGCAAAAAGGGCAAACGGAGCCAACCCGAGTGGTGCAACCTATGGCTACACCATGCATACTAGAAAAGAAGTCGCTAGTACTGATGCTCCACATCTCCCGGCACCAAATCTGATTAACATGAATTCACCTCCGAATGTCTTCGCCCGTTTTTTCTGTGACGACATCATGCTTATAGGCAAAACAAAGGAGGAAGTTCAAGATATGTTGGTGGTTGTCAATGAATTCATGACATACATTGGAATCCCGGTCAATGTGAAAAAATCCAAATACTCATTCAGGAAATGTACCCGAACCACAAAAGCAACCACTAGGAGATATAGTGACTCTGACAAATTGTTGATGTCGGGAGGCCGTCTCCTGGTGGACCAAAATGCTGCTGGCCCAGAAATCCACGCGGGATGGTCCCCACCCGAGACTCCAGAATACCTAGAATACAGTGATGTAACTGAAGCCAATAGGTACTTGGGGGTTTGGTATTCATTAAATGGAAAATGGAACCATCAGACCGAGCTCCTCACGGAAAAGCTGCAGTCTTCCCTTGCGGCAATTCAACTTCAAAATCTGACCTTACACCAACTCAGGTATATCGTGAATGCTGTAATTGTCCCGAGGATGGCTTTCCCGCTAAAAGTCACCTCAATCATAGCCACTTCCTCAGAAAACATTGCTCGTACCCTTGATTGTAAAATAGCAAAATTTATCCTCAACTACATGGGATGCCCCACGGACACAAATCATCAGATTGTGTGGACACCAGTTTGTTATGGAGGCTATGGGATTGACAGTATACAGGATGTGGCTGGTGCCACGTGCATCACTGAAACCATGTCCACTCTCTGCTCTGCTAAGGAGCACGTCTACTGGCAAACTGACCACACCGACCGTATAAATGATCCTATGCTTATTTCCCTTTATAAAAAATACAGTGACGCGTGGCTAAAAATTATGTTGCACAATATGGAAAGGGAAAGGAAAGACCCCCAAAACACCATTAATGGTTTCCCCCTCTCTCACTACACAACCTACAGGAACCTTCAAGGAAAGCAATTTAACTGGATGAAAAGGACTAGCACCATTATGGCCTCTATGGGCTATGCAATTGACTCTAAGCTCTTTCCTGAATGTGAAACAGGGTATAACAACCTTGTGTCCTCAATTCCTAAATCACTGTATGATTCAAGCAATGTTAGCAGCGCCATTCAAAAATACAATATCAAGCACACTGGTTTCTTTCTCACCCCCTGTGGTGGGATGCTGAGAAGATGGGCTGATATGAAGCACTCATTAGGTGTTAACGGGAATAAGCCACCAACATGGTTGGAGAGTTTGGAGTCCGAAATGATAATAAACCTGGGAAACCATGACCCAAAAGCTAGATATGTTAAACAATGCTACAGGGATGCTCATGACATTCCTGATGTAAGTGAGTTTCACTGGAAAGGCAATGGTGACAAATCTTCTATCACACTGATACGCATTCAAAAACTTGACGCGGAAACAAACACCATGCGTTATTTAAAGTATACTCCAGACCACTTAGATAATGATAATTTTGTTATGAATGGTCAGGTGCTTCAATCCCAGTATGACCGCGAATACCAAATGACATCGGATGGCTGCATTCTCCTTCCCGTTGGAGAGACCATTGAATGTGACAACAATGCCACTCCCCCTATAAATGTGAGATCAGATGTTCAAAATCTGGAAGCCCATTACGACTACATCGCGGATCGCCAAAAAGAGATTCTATATGTCCAGCTCAGGAACCGAACTGCGGACGAAGAGAGCGCTTACAGCTGCCCCAGTAACTCGGATGAGGATGAAAATCCTAGCGATGGAACTAGCATATCTCAAGACCACTACGACATGGCAAGTGACGGTTCACTATTTGCGGGGAAGAAAACGGCTTGCAGTGGTGCGGCCTATTTGCTTAAAGAAATGGGGGGCACCTTTTCTGTTAGGAAGGCTAACATCCCTGCCAGCAGAGAGTGTCTTTACTGCTGATGATCGATTGATTAAAGCGGATATTCAAACACCAAGTTCTACATCTGCTGAAATCATCGGGCTCCGACTTCTCTTAGAGGACCAAAAGGACCACATTCTAAAGTCTGTGACTCCAATGATACATGCTATTGACTCAATGGCAACGATCACGGCGGTAAATAAGGGATAGGAAAACTGTCAGTGCTCGTGAGATGCTTCGGGAACCAAACCGACGTGAACTGCAGGCAGTCAGATTGATACTTGAGGAGCTTGGCTTCTACAGTGGAGAAGACCACAGCAGGATCATCCTTAAATGGATAAGGGGGCATAATAATGATAGACTTCACGATAGAGTTGATAGAGCAGCAAAGAGGGCCTCTTTCAGAAAAGGGGCAAACGCTCCCCGATTTGACCCATACGAAGAACTCCCCTATTCTCTCTTTTACATGGAAGTGCCAGTTGCAGGAGATATTCGGAACCACATCAGGAGAATCCAACGCCTTACTCACCTTCATACATGGAAAGCCATGTCGTCTCAAGGGAAGTATATTAGAATGCTAGAGGACCACAACGTTACTCCCACCAAGGATATCTCAAAAGTCACAGCTAAATCTTATACAGCGGCCAGAAGCAGAGAACTTTTGGGCCTTCAAGCTTCACCCGCACGTTCACATAAGCTGGGTGTCACCGCCTCACCTGACTGCCCGTACTGCCAAACAGGAACCAAGTGCAACTTCTCTCACATCCAACTGGAATGCCCGGGCCCGGGTAACTCGCTTGTATACCTTAGAGGAGAACAAGACGATGAACTCAGAAAGCATGTGGCGGCCGAGCTTACAGGGGAACCTAAGTTGTTGAACCCAGGGAAAGGCTCCTCCTTTATAGACATTTGCTCCGAAACACTTTTTCCACTTGCTGACCTCCGCGACGAAATGAAGCGGGAGCTCTACCTCCAAGCATTGCCTGAATCGGGAATGTACCGCCCATCTGCTTCCAAGAAGGGGACCATTGCTGTGACAGCACTTCCGGATGTTAACACTCAGAGCGGCAATAATGTGTACCCTGAACTCCAATATGCTAGGAAACAAGAGTTCTGGAAACTCTTGTCGTGGCACTATCTCTCAAAGAAAGAGTTTCCGTCACCACTCTCACGATATGCCACGCGTGCGCATGACATTCATACAGCACTTAAAGCGTGTAGAGATGAGTCGGGTGACCCCAAAAACTGCTACGCCATTCGAAGAAGCCTCCTTGACATCATCATTGACGACCGTGGGCTAAACGAGAATGGATGTGAACTGTTTTGTAACCCACTAAACTCACACCCTAGGATTCATTCGAGAAGATGTATCCCCTCAGACCAGATGAGAGCCGCCCTTCGGCCCTTTTGTGCAAATGGCAGAATTGGCTTCGATGGACTTGCATATGATGCCTATGTCGACCCTATCACCAATATGGGTAGGAATGTTTATGGGAACCCCCCGTTTGACGGGAAGGAAAGATTCTCAAACTCAGCGGTTATGGCTACCTTAGAACTCGGCCATCGTGCAGCAAACACTGTGCCAGGATTCCGAGGCATCTGGATCCTCCCACTCTCTCCAAAAAATCAAGAAAAGTGGATAGCTAAAGGATTTAAGATGGTATTTAGATTTCCTCACAACACCATTCCTTTCATTCCACACGGCTACTGGACGGGGGATGACCCATATGTTCTCCCGGGTGGAGGATGTTACAAAGATGATTTCTCAGATGTCTGCATTATTGCCATTGATAGCCCTCCGAGCCAAGACTTTCCTGCTCATGACTGGAGTGGGACGCAGAAAAAGATTGCAAGGTGGTACATCAATGTCCTTCCTGAGAAGAAGATCACTGACAGAAGACTGAACTGCACCGGAGTTGACCCTGAGATCTGGCAGGAAGTCCTGGCTGAAAGGAAACTTGTCATCCCCGACAGCCTCTGCCCGTGGCCCCTCTCGCAGGAGAGCCGCCAGAGTGCCCACCCAACAGAATACTACGGAGGACACTGTGACACGTCCTACACGAACAAGGACAACAAACCATTTGCGGGGACTGTAACGTGGCCCAAAGAACTTACATTGATGGGATACCTTCCGAAGCACTTTGGACAGGTTCTTAGCACCATAGGGGTTCACCAGAGAAGACTGAAGCCTCTCCTCAAGAAGCTTTCCAGACTGTGCAGATACCACACCCGCATTAGACGTGACGCCTTCCTTAATGGTCATGCTAGGGTCGAGATCCATGACCCTTTCAGAACCACTCTTAGCCGAATTACGGGTACCACTGAAGAAGAAGCTGTTGAAAGAGCAAAACATGTTTTTCTCCTGACCTCCCTTGAATGACTATCATTTCCACCCTTTCTCTTCTCTTCATTCAGGTGAACACTTTATTAACACTCCCCCCCTACCCCCTTGCTCCTCTCTTAGGTATGAGGGGTCCCCCCCTCCTACCTTTAGCCCCCTCCACCCCCACATTCCGCTCCCTCCTCGCCCCCTGCCTTCCCGACCCCCCACCACCGCCCTTCCTCCGCCTCGCTTCCGCCCTCTTTTTCCACCACATGCCTCGCTCCACTTCCACCTCCTCTGCTGCTTCTCCGCCGGCACGACCTTTTTAGCGCTCTGCGTAGTTTTGTCATGCCGCGGTTTCCTAGGTTGATCCGACCTAGATGAGCCCTTCGGGGCGCGCTATGAGGATGATTTCAGCTCCCTCTGTTCTACAGTTGCCTGCTTGCAGGATTACAGCGGACTCATGACATTGTCATTATTCTCAGCGTAAATGTTATATTATTATTATTATGTCTTTCCGGCTGAAACGTGGCATACATATAGTTCTTTCATAGACGAACACAACGATATATTGTTTGTCGTGATAGGATAAGTAAAACCCAAAATCTGATACCCATTTCTTGCGGCTATATACTAACCGTAAATGATAGGGTTTCTTGACCGTGGATAACCTTTGAATCGCGAGGTCTTTCCGGCTGAAACTTGGCATACATATAGTTCTTTCATAGACGAACACAACGATATATTGTTTGTTGTGATAGGATAAGTAAAACCCAAAATCTGATACCCATTTCTTGTGTCTATTACCCGGCGTTAAGTTGGCTGCACATAACCTAAGGTTGAGAGCCCATGGGGGCTTCCTCGAAGGTCATATGAAAATTCGGAGACCCATGTTGGCAAGTTCTCGAGCTGCTCTTTCTGCAGTGTCTTGTCAAAAATCCGATCCGAGGTCATCTTGGCCCTTAAAAACTCGGTTGAAGAAGCACGATTTCTATTGAAATATCGTAAGTTGGGTGCACATAACTCAAGGGTTATAACCCATGGTGTCTTCCTCGAAGGTCCTTTGAAAATTCGGAGACCTAAGTCGTCAAGTTTTCGAGTTGCTCTTTCCGTAGTGTCTCGTCAAAAGTTTCATCCGAGGTCATCTTGACCCTCAAAATCCCGGTTGAAGTAGCATAGGTAGAACGAAAATCAAAATCCCTCGGATTTTCCCACTAAATTCTCTACCCCCTCACACATTCTCCCAAATTGCTCACGGATAAATTGGATTCGCTCAATAGTGTAGATGCGTGTGTTAAAGAGGACGTCGTTCCCGTCATTTTGAGCTAATAAAATCTAGAATCCGGTAACCACAACTCTCAATGATCCCACCAAAAGTTAAGTTGGGTGTAGCCAACTTAAAGCCGAATTAAGTTGGCTGGAGCCAACTCTGGGTAATAGACAACTTGTGGCTATATACTAACCGTAAACAATAGGGTTTCTTGACCTTGAATAACTTTTGAGTCACGAGGTCGTTCCGGCTGAAACTTTGTATACATATCGATCGGTTGTAGACGAGCACAACGATATATTGTTTGTTGTGATAGGATAAGTAAAATCCAAAATCTGATACCCATTTCTTGTGGCTATATACTAACCGTAAATGATAGGGTTTCTTTACCGTGGATAACTTTTGAATCGCGAGGTCTTTCCGGCTGAAACGTGGCATACATATAGTTCTTTCATAGACGAACACAACGATATATTGTTTGTCGTGATAGGATAAGTAAAACCCAAAATCTGATACCCATTTCTTGCGGCTATATACTAACCGTAAACAATAGGGTTTCTTGACCTTGAATAACTTTTGAGTCACGAGGTCTTTCCGGCTGAAACTTGGTATACATATCGATCGGTTGTAGACGAGCACAACGATATATTGTTTGTTGTGATATGATTAGTAAAATCCAAAATCTGATACCCATTTCTTGTGGCTATACTAAATCGTAAACACCAACGCGTACGCATGATTCCCCCAACTTCCTTACATTTTGCCTCTCTTTACATTTGACTTAGCATTCATCTCTAACAACCGAAATATTGGACTCCCATATTCTACTATTATGGGAATACAAGGGACGTCAGTACCAAGACTTTGACATCGCATTCATGTGTACACATGTTTTTCACAAATTCACTTTACATTCACTTATCTACTTTTCCCATAGTGAAAAAAGTGAATTTGCCCTATTGTCCCAGGAATGCAGGAAAGCAGGGTGCACGCCCCTCTACTATGGGCAGTCTGTGCAATATGGGACATGATGTGGGCTGGGAAAGAGGGTGGTCAGCCCCATGGGCTGCAGATGTAGGGCAGCCTGTGCGCAACATGACATGGTGTGGGTCGGGAAAGGGGGTGCATCAGCCTCATGGCCGGGTGATGTGGGGCAGCTCCTGTGCCAACATGGGACATGGTGTACCGGGAAAGCAGGGCATCAGTCCCATGGGCTGCCGCTGGGAGGATGTAGGTGGGGAAGCCTGCAGGCAACATGACATGTGGTGTGGGCTGAGAAAGCAGGGTGCATCAGCCCTATGGGCTGCCGGGTGATGTAGGGCAGCCCGTGCGCAACATGGGACATGGTGTGGGCTGGGAAATCAGGGTGCATCAGCCCTATGGGCTGCTGGGTGATGTGGGGCAGCCCGTGCGCAACATGGGACATGGTGTGGGCTGGGAAAGCAGGGTGCATCAGCCCTATGGGCTGCCGGGTGATGTGGGGCACATCATAGTTCTCACCTGCTTGAGGCTCCATGGTGACCTCGAGCTCCTTGGTGAGGGTGGTCATAGGCAGCATAACGGCGGCTCCTTGGTGGCAAACCGCCCAATCATCATACACCATCTTGTGTTGCCGATAAGCATCTCCAGCCCGTGCAGCATACTGGGTGTCATATAACTGGACGGCAGGCTGGTTGTCCGCATAGAAACACCACTGATCGTAGGCAAAGTGCCATCTGCAACTGTGCCAACTGCCATCTGCCTCCTCATTCTTTTCTAGTTGTTCCTGGTCGAATCTGCTGATGTACTCTTCAGCACCTAAATCATTTTCGAAACACACAAAGGCATTTATAATGCGGTGAGCACACGAAATAGCCAATATGAACTAAGGCACAAACCACATAACGAAGAAGTAGTAAGACACAAACCACATGCATGTTTTGAAACTTTAAATATGATTAGCGGCATGCTCACCTGCAAGGTGCTCGATCGGCTCCCAAGTGTCATCCTTTGCGCCATACCCTTTCCAACGCACCAGCCACTCACGATGTCCCTTACTCCACCGCAAGGCGAGGATGTCCTCAATAAAATACTCCTCCAAGCCGCTAGCGCTGTCGACCAAATGCTTGCGCGTTCGCTGAATCCCGCCTTTCTTACCGTCCACGACAACCGAAACCTCCGCGTTCCCACCTCTTGGACCGCCCTTGGAAGTTGTCGACGCCAGTTTCTTCTTCGCACGTCCCATACTTCGTTAACCAGCAAAGTGTATAACAGAGAGTGAGTCTTTCGCAGTCGAGTGAGTCTTTCACCAGTGGAGCAGTCGACAGAAACCCTATAGCCTATTTATTGGCTTCCGTGACACTGTCAACTGTGTCACAAGTTCCACATCGGTAGTCGTATCGTTTCGGCAGTCTCAAGTCTGAATCCGCTATCTCGAAAATTGGAAATTCGTCATTTTCAGATTTTTCGCCCACGTGAATTCGTGGTGGGGTGATTAACTCGTAATTAATAAATTTCAAAATTTCAGGGGGGGTCAGCCTGTTACAAAGAATGAGTAGTTAATTCGTTCAGAAAATTGATTTACTAGCTACAAACGGTTAGTGCGAATTGATTTACTAGCTAGGGTCAGTTAGTTAATAAAAATGAAATTGATTTACTGGTTAGTAACAATAACTGGTAGTAACTGGGTCTAACTAGTTAACTGGCCTAACTGGTTACGGCGGTTAATGAGTGGTTTCTTATCTTGCGGTACCTCTAGCTTGGCCACCTTGTCTGACAGTGAATCCAGGGACACCCATGGTGTACTCGCCTAGCTCTAAGCGGGTGTGTCACTAGAACGTAATTAGCAGCGGCATCAGCCTGGAAGGCAGCAAGTGAGTCGACTCTTTATATTATGTACACCGCAAGGACTGCTCTGGCAACGGTGTCTAGTGAATCCAGGGTACTCAGTACACTGGCTCAGCTTAGAACACCGTTGGTTACCTTGGAAATATCGGTGGATTAGCGTTCAGCCCTTCCTCTTTCCTCTTACAGCTCTTGGCAACTTTTGACCTGCGGTGAGGCACTTATGACACCTTTCACCTTCTTGATGAGCAGTGGCTTCGCGAATCCAGGGGTGCTCATCACACTGGCTTAGCTTGAGCACTGCTTAGTGACTTTTACTCCTGGTTATCTTGGTTAGCAACGAGCTCTTATGACGACTGTTGTGCTCTTGATGAGCAGTGGCTTCGCGAATCCAGGGGTGCTCAGCACACTGGCTTAGCCTCAGCCCTTCTTTGCGGATATTCTGCATTTACCACTAATTCGGCGTATCAAGGCATACTTATTATTGCGATATTGCAGCTGAACTGCGACAAGTGACCACTGCAGCTAGAGGGTGCTCAGCACGCTAGTTTGACTTGGCTTATTGTGACTGGGTGTCTGAGCCTTGTTGGTGGTGGAGAGTTTGGGCATCCACTTCGCATCCCCATAAGGGACTGTGCTGGGGACTCTTTGTTCACTTTGACCCTGGTCCGCCAACGCCTGCTACGCTGTTCATACGCGTCTCACCCTTCTTCGTGTTCAGAACGGTGTGAATCCAGGGGCACTCTGTGCACTGGCATAAACCAGCCTGAATTCAGCCTTCATTCTACTTGTGAACGAGCTTTACGCTGGGAGAAGGCACACCTCTTTTGCCTCACTTGTCGCATATTGGTTTAGCACTTGACCACGGAGGGTGAGGCAGAGTTGAGCGCCGCCGCTGTCCAGTCCGCAGAACGGGAGGCACGGCGAATGGCTCGGGAGAGGAGCGCTCAGAGGCGTATCATCATACTGGGCCTTGAGAAAGTTCGTGCACGAGCTCAACAAGAGGTTTCCCATGAGGGGCACCAAGGAGAAGAATGACATGCTCAAGGCGGTGCCCCAAACTGAGCAGCAGGACGGCGTCACGTTCGTCAGATCGTGCGAGAAGAGGTTCAGACTCCTGTCATCCACCAAGGACACAGTGACTGGTGACATGAGGAGGAGGGCCATAGAGGAATGCGGCTCCCTCTTCAGGATCAAGCTCTTCCGAGACCGGGTGAACGGGAACTTGCGCGCTCAGTTCCCCGCAGGCAAAGGAGACCTTGAGTGGAAGGACCTGAAGAACATCGTTCGAGTTCAGGACACGATCAAGGACGAAGTTGAAGAGTGGAGCATGCCCATCGGTCAGGACCTTCTGAGGAGGCAGTCATGTCCCTACTCTGTCTACGAGCTCAAGAAGTTCGGGATTGACTACTTAAACGCCGTGGTTACCGCCATCAGAGCAGCAGAGGCGAAGAAAATCACTGCCAAGGAGAAACCGTCAGAGGCGAAGCAGCCGAGTTCCCCAGAGGGCGGAGGGACTGGTGAACCATCACAGAAGCAGGTGAAGTACCAGAAGAGGATGGCATCGCTGGCAGAAGCGAAGGGGCGGGGGCCCGGGGCGCTGGCACTGGTGGGAACAGGCAGGTGCCATCCCCAAGTGACTACTTACCCAAAGACAAGAAGCCTTGTGACTACTGCAATGTGGGTTATGTCCATTCGAGAAGGCCAGATGATTGCTGGGTGGCCAGCAATAGCTCCAGGTGTCCAGATGACTATGCTGTCACACAGATCAACTCTGCGCGTCCAGAGGTGCGGCAGAACGCGCAAATGAGGAACTATAACGTGAAGCACCGGTTTCCTCGCAACCTTTTCGGCATCACCACCAAGGAGTGGAGCACCATGACCGACGAGCAGAAGGGCTTGGTGAGCGCCAACGTCGCTGACCAGCAGCCAGACATGAACAAGCAATTCGCGGCCCTGGCAAAGGAGATCAAACACAAGTTTGCGCAGGACATGGACGATACATATCAAGTCCAGGGTGAGCAGCTCCTCAGCCTCAGCAAGAGGTTTGAGTGACGACGAAGAGGAGGTCGGAGTGTCGAGGGCCGCCATCCAAGAAGAGTTCGAGGGTGGTAAAGAGCCCCTCTCGGTAGCTCAGGGCCACGTGCACGTGTCCCTGGGCTCGACCAAGAAGATGCAGGGCTTCACACCAATGACGCCAGAAGAACACCAGGAGGGAAATCCCCTCAGGTCTGCAAGGTCTGCAGACCAATCGGAGAAGAAAATGACTCTCCTATCAGCGTTGCTGACCTCAGCTTTCAGTCAGGGCCCACACGCAAGTTGCCGCAGTGCTGCACCAGGAAGGGAGGCTGACGACAGCAAGAAGAGCAGCAATGTGCTCGCTGCCATCGACGAGATCAATACCACAGCGAGCCTGGCACTGGACGTCAGGGGCGCTCAGGAAGATTGCCTGGACGACGGAAGGAGATGAACTGCCAGAACTGACTGGCGGCGACGACAGCGATTCAGAGGACGGGTTCCTCGATCAGGAGGACCGCGAGATCGCAGAGCATCGCCTGCGCAAGCTGGGCGAGAGCAAGCCCGAAGCTGAAGCCGCATTCTGTGACGACAAGCTGTGCACCAGGAGCAGTCTGGCGGAGCTACTCCCCAGCTGTATGAGTGCACTCCTGCCCTGCTGCTTCGGGGTGGTACCATCCAGGAATGGATGCCAAGACGGGGCCGCGGGCACCATCTCCATGGAGGGCTATGAGAAACTCAAGAACGTCACGGGGCAGGCACTGAACGGGGAGCAGAGACAACGGATGAACCAGGTCCAACCCGTCTGCAAGTTGAGAAACGATTCGCTGGAGCAAGGCATGGCCTTGATCGCTGCTGGTGGGGAACAGGTACTGTCCCCTGCGATATTGATGGACTCAGGGGCCAACTGTAACACAATACCTCCAAGAATGGTGAAGAAGCTGGGCCTGAAAGTCATGACCATGGACGTGGAAGGCAGTCATGCCGCACGCTGTGATGGAACGAGTGCACAGTTCCGTGAGTACGCCTACGTGGATGCTATCGTCGCAGCAGGCACCCCTTCAGCCACGTTGCACAGGACGCACGTGTTCGTCATGGAGGCAGACTCCAACTGAAATCTCCTGTGTGGCACTGGTCTCATGATGAACTCCATCAAGCTGTCGCTAGACCTCTTCAAGTCCGTGGCTACCTGCTGGGCTGGAGTGAGCATCAAGGGCGGCCAGCCCGTCACGCTGCCGCTGGCAAGACCGAACGTGTACAAGCCGGGAGCTGGACCAAAAAGGAAGGAGAATCCATTAGCCTGCTTCCGGGCAGAGATCTATGCCAGTATGGCGCAGCAGCCAGAGCACCAGGCAGAGACGAGTGCCGCTGGTGCAGCGGCAGGTTACCGGGAAATGCTGGAAGTAAGTCAGGAGCGGGCGCTTTCCCAAGTCTGGATTGCTGGCTTCCAACAGCAGCCAACAAGCTGCTGGAGGAGGAAGGCATGTGTGAGGCGTACCATGCCCTCATGGATGTGAGGTCGCCCCTCAACACGCTGGATCAGATGACGGTTGTAGATATGAGCTATGTAAATGCTGGCCAAGACAACGATCGGCTGGCCATCTTGCCTGACTTCAATCAAGAGGCAGCGTCAGATGCCCTTCAGAAGGAGGATGAGACTAAGGATAGTTACTGGTAAGGCCCGTGATGATGACGAGAAGATGCTCACCTTCCTTTTCCTCAACCCTCAGCTCCACATGGAGCAGGCCGACGTCACATGGCAGCACCTTTGCGACATACCCAATATATGGAAACTGGACCAGCCGGTCGTGAACCCGGAATACTACGCGGGGTGCTGGTTGTACGACTTCCCCAGGTCGACAGAGTACCAGGCGGAGGTCCCGATCCCTGCCTGCCATTGACTTTGAAGACTCGGCCCAGGAAACCCTCCAGAATGTCTATTGCCCAATGCTCCTTTGCAAAGGATTTAGGCACTTTTAGATCCTCTTCAAAGGATCAAATTGCATCATCAGTTATAAAACGTTAGATGCAAAATTACTTTATATTTGCTAGTATATGTTGGTATTTAGGCTATGTATCACCTAATTTATTGCACGTATCCGGCTATATGCGCAGAAGTATATCCATATTAGCACACATTTGTAATGTAATGGGTGAACGAACATGTACTCTATATAAGTATAGAGTAATAATAAGGTCTATATAACTGTAAAATGCTCAATATTTACATTTATCATACGCATTTCCCGATTGTTATCCCATCAATTATTGACATAATAGATGCGTAGGTATAATAATCCTATCACTCAACAATGTATATGTACAGTGCGCGCGCGATATTAAGAATATGCCTTTTAAGAATCCAGCGCTCCGAGACAATAAGAATATTGCAAGCGGATTAAGAATGTCGAATTAAGAATGTAGCGCTGAAATCTTGGCTACGAGTTGGCCACGAAGTACCTTTATTCTATAATTGTTATTATGCCGAAACCTTATTTACTGCAAGAACATACTTCTTCTGGCGGGAATTACTCAGCGCTGGGCGCTGCTGAGCCGAAAACTCGTGAAATAAGAAATCGGATACGCTGATCGGCGGTTCAAAACTCGTGAAACAAGAATAGCCCAGCTTTAAGGGTGCGACGATTAAGAATTGCTCATCGCTGGCCACATCTGATCGAGCGGTGCAAATAATAATGCCGGAAATCGCTGCTCGCTGGAAATGTCGCAATCTGTAAGATTAAGAATCCCCTCGCCAGCGCTGGGTCTGAAAAAACAAATTCTTACTATCGCGCGCGCACTGTATGTATATACACTTTAGCTATTCCACGTATAAGCTTAGATCCTCTCGCAAGGATCAAGCCTTTTTTCCGAGATCGGATACCAGTTTGTGTCAACTTGACGTGCAATTTCCGCGTTGATAATGCAATGGGGTAGTCCACAGTAATACAAAATAAATACAATTTAGTGTGTGTATTTTAACCCCCAAACCTTAAAATGTCGAATGGAGCGTGCTAGATGACTCGTTATGCCGCTCTAGTTTGATCCTTGACCAAGGATCTACCATTGGGCAATAAACAAGAAGTCGATTGAATTCAAAGTGCCCATTGGACCGACGAAGATGATCCTGCTGTATGATGATGCAAGCATTCGCCGCGTGGTTTACCTCACCAAGGCATTACACCACCAGCTGGAGATGGCCGCGAAAATGACACCAGACCTGGTTGACAAGCCAAGAAGTGGGGGCCCATTCACCTACATGGGGGGCGCGGAGGAAGTGCGCGTGCCGGTCTGCAACAGATCCGCAGCCACAGGCACCTGGTCTGCAGGCACCTGGCAGTGGATAACCCGTCCGCTGAAACGCCTGTACAGGCTGGATTTCAAGACGCTGCAAGATTCCTTCAAGCTGCAGATGGCGGACAGTAGCAACACGCACCTGATTCCACCGCTCGTGTACGCCCGTGACCCCGGAGTTGACCACTTCATGGATCACTGGACGAACCTGTACGGGCGCATCGAAGGAGCACAACGGGGTCAAGTGGAGGTGGGCATGTTCCACGACATAGTGCGGAAGAAGCCGTGGGACCTGCTCAGGGAAACCTTCAAGCCGCCATTTGACAAGGTATTGCACACCGACGCCGAGTACCGCCTGGATACTGAGGTGGGACCGCTTCACCTCCAGCGACTCTACTCGGACAGCAGCCACAGACACAAGCTCTGCAGACTCCTGAAGGAGGACTGGAGGACTGAAGTGGACGAGGAACGGAGGAAGCGGAAGGGTGGAGGTTCAGTTCCAAAGATGTGGCCAGCGCAAGATAGTCAAGTATGAGAATCTCTACGTGCCCAACTGTTGGCTGGTGGACCAGGGCCTTCATAGGGATGGCACAAGAATGTTCGCTGCCTCCAAGCAGGTCTTCAGTTGAGACATTTACAATGTTTTCAGAGCCTCACAGATACAGGTTAATCGAGATGGGCCGCAGTCGACAGGGTTGGGTACGGCAGACACCATGCGAGGACAAGTCCTGCGGCTACTGGAGACGGGCAATGGCAGGCAGCGAGGCGTCATGTTCTGGGAGGAATATTCCTGCAAGTTCGTGTACGTGCCAGTTCAGCACCTGCACGTTTACGGGCGAGTCATGGAATGCTGGCTTGGCCTCAAAGCCTCCAGCACGCTCAGGAATACAACCTGACTGAAGGAAGACTAAGGGAACCCTGCCTGGGCGACTTGCCAAAGGTGGCGAGGCAGCACCCGATCCATGAATACCCCATACTTACTCACCCGGACCTGGGCATCATCGTCGCTGAGCCCTTGCCCGTGACTGACACCCGCGATGACGACCCCAACATCGAATGGACGGCTGAGGCCAACCAAGGCCTGCACTACATTCCGCTGAAAGCCCTGGAGACTGCGGAGCAGGCACGCCTTTTAGCCTACTTCACAGACCATGAGACAGGTGCATTCACACCAATGGACATGATTGTGCAAGGTCGACCCAAGCCGTCGCACACCAGGCTCCGAAGAATGGGGCTTGAGGCTGCGACATACATCGAGGCCGCAGGACCATCAGTGGCTACTATCCCGCAGTCATTGTGAAAGGACCAGATTTGCCCTTAATCCTTTCACAAGGACCAGGTCTTCAAACCTTACAAAGCAACGAGAAAGCCAACCATGCCATGTAATTCCCAAATGCCATTACAGCATAGGAGTTAAGGCATCCTATTGGACGACGGGAGGTATGACCGAGTATATATAGTCCCATTGGGACCTAAACTAAGTAGTTTGATGCGTCATTGCGTCAGAATACCTTTATCATAGCTATATACAACACCTTAATGCAAGGCACCCTAAGATTTTGAAACCGCTTAGTTTTTTGAAGTTTGAAAATCATTACAAAACAAGGCATATCTTCCATGATTTTTTACCAATAGTATATCGATCCGAGGAATATATGCATACATTCCTATCGAAGGTATACATATATGCCAATCATATTTGGGTCATATGTCCCGTTGGAAGTCGTATATATTGGCCTGGGTGAATGGTAATCGATCGCCCTACCCTGACATGTGGGAATATTGCACAGAATTCTGTGTCATTATGCATATCAGATTGCACGCCATCAACCACACATCACAATGTTGTAGGTTGCATGCACGTATCTGAGCGTTTGAAACTATAAACTACACAAACATGGGTAATATTTAGAAGCTTTACTGCACGCAGGATGAAACGGCCAAACGGGAGCCCGGCTGGACAGAGAAGAGATTGAAGAAGCTAGCACCGCACCAGACAGGTGGTGCATGTATCTGGCTCTGAACGTGCCAGAGGAGGAGGTCGCGAGGCCTGAAACACTCGTGGCGCACTTCTGCCAGATGATGGTTGCGCAAGAGCGTGAGCTTGCAGGCGCGAGCACTCCGAGGTGGTCCAACGTAGCAGTGGACACCCAGATGGGGCCACCACTCGACAGCGACAACTCAGCCACATGAGATAAGCTGGAAACGGCCTCCAGCTGGAGCAGGGTGCGTGAGGCAGTGTGGCGCTGTGCCAGCGAACACCAGTGGGTGCCTTCCCTGAGCCAGGAAGGCACGCCAGCAGTATACGATAAAAAATTGAGATCACCGGGTCAGACCTGGGCTGTCCGCAAGCTGGACACCAGAACGTTGAGCCCGGACTTCTTCCCCGAGGCCAGGCAAAAAGGGGGTCACCTGCTACGAGCCTTGTGGAGGCCTGTGCGCGGGGCTGGAGATGCTTCTCAGGAATGGGGTCAAGGTCAACAAGTACTTGTACCAAGACATCTCAGAGCACAGAAAACGGGTGGCCAAGGCCAGGTGTGCGGAGATGGTCCGCAAGTACCCGACGCGGCTACGAGCAGGAGCGTTAAGCTTGGAAGCGTTGCCGGATGACATGAAGCTGACCACCAGGGACATGCTGATCCAGCAGGGAGCGTTGACGGCATGACGGGTGAGCAGTGGGTGCTCATCTGCGGCTACCCTTGCCAAGACTTGTCGCCGGCAGGCAAGTAAGAGGGGACGGAAGAACGACGAGCGCTCGAAATTGGAAGACGCCACTCCTTCCAATTTTTATTTTTTTTTGTTTTTGGTTTGAAATGCTTCCAAAATGATCATGAGTGACCGGAATGTCGTTGGTTCATCGCCGGGTGCCCCGTACGGCCGTGTGTCGCTTGAATTGGATAGGGTGTCCTTACGTATGTACCCGACTAACCCGTGATAGTGCGAAACAGATAGCAAGTTCGGAGTGGTTTGAGTTATAGTTTGTTATATGCTTATGAAATGCTTCCAAAATGATCATGAGTGACCGGAATGTCGTTGGTTCATCGCCGGGTGCCCCGAACGGCCGTGTGTCGCTTGAATTGGATAGGGTTTCCTTACGTATGTACCCGACTAACCCGTGATAGTGCGAAACAGATAGCAAGTTCGGAGTGGTTTGAGCTATAGTTTGTTATATGCTTATGAAATGCTTCCAAAATGATCATGAGTGACCGGAATGTCGTTGGTTCATCGCCGGGTGCCCCGTACGGCCGTGTGTCGCTTGAATTGGATAGGGTTTCCTTACGTATGTGCCCGACTAACCCGTGATCGTGCGAAACAGATAGCAAGTTCGGAGTGGTTTGAGTTATAGCTTGTTATATGCTTATGAAATGATACTAAACATGATCATGAGCTGTGCATGCATGGGAAACAAGTCAAGAACGGATGCTTGTGGCAAACAAGTCAGCAACAAATTTTAGGGTGCTCTTATTTTGTGGGATGCACTTATTTTGAAGTGTACTGTCAAGTAGTAAACTATAGCAAAACTAAATAGCAACTACTTCTCCGCCATCGAGTGGAAAAGCTCGAGGATCTTCTCGGACTTGCCCTCCTCGCCTTCTTCGGGATCAACACCCCCCGAGACGATCTCCTTGTGGATGTTGAGCTCGATCTCCGCAGCCACCACCGTATCGACGTTCTCGCTCTTCAGATCGGCTGCGAGTTGTTTTGCAGCCTTCTGGCAAGCGGATAAAAATGCGCGGACCTCGTCTGCGCGCATCTTTTTCTGCGGTGGTTTATCCGGGGTCCTTTTTCCGGGGACCGCCGGGGGAGCCATGAGCTCCTTGAGCTTCCCTTTTTGGCCTCCCTGCTCCGTGTTGCTCAGCAGGTGCTGGGTACACGCCACCATCCCTTCGTGGGCGGCGGAGTTCTCCCCTTGGCCCGACCGACCGGCCGCCAGGCTGGTGAACTGCGAATACATGTTGAACATGAGCGCCTTATGGGCGCCCTGTCTGCTCAACTGTTCCTTCGCCAGGTCGGCGTTGCAGGCGAACGCCTGCTTGAGGTCGGACGTGTGTCTCTCGTCCTTCTCCCCCAGCAGCGCGGTGAAATGCTCAGCCGCCATCCGCCGGCCTCGCTCCTCCGCGGACTCGGCCGTCAGTTGGAGCCGCTCCTTCCCCTGCTGCTCCAACTGACGGCGAAGCTCCTCGCACACCTTCGCCACCTTTTGCCGCTCGGCCTCCGCCAACTCCGCCCGGAGCTCCTTCTCCTTCAAGAGCACGGCCTGCTTCACCTGCTCCTCCGTGGCCCCCCGAGCTGGAGTGGCTCCCCCGATCGCCCTCTCCAAACTCCGCGCCTTCTCCTCCGCATGCTTCGCCTTCAGCTCGATCAGGCGGAGCTTCTCGGCGTACTTCATCTTCTCCGCATGCTCCTCCAATTTCGCCTGCTTCGCCTTTTCCTCCTCCGCCGCGACCTTCTCCTCCCGCTGCCGCTTGTGGCCGCTCACGCTCTTCGCCCTTGTCTTCTGCGCGCTCTTGGCCTTCTGCTCCTCAGGCTTCGGGAAGTTGCATCCGTCTTCCTGGTTGCCTGACCACTTGAAGGTGATCACCTCCCTCGCCATACCCCTTTGCAGGGTCTTGGTGGTCAGCGCCCCACCTTTTCCCCCACCGCCAGCCCCCTCGCGGCTGATCTGCGCCACGGTCATCTTGGCCGCATCCCGCGTCCGCTGAATGATGACGCCCATTGCCTGAGAAAAGGCGTACTGGAACGCCATCAAGCTGCGCTTTTCCTTCTCCAGGTCAGCCTGCGTCAAGGCAATCTGACGTCCCTGGGAGCTTCTGCTGCTGCTGCTGCTGCTGCCGCGGGGGTGAAGGGCCATGAACTTCTCGTCCCTCACCAGCAGTGCCTCCGATCTACGTCCCAATGGCAACTGCAGCACCTGGAAGTCCCACCCCTCAAACCCCGAGCTTTTTTGCAGGAACACCAGGCCCTGCGTCTGGCCGCCGTTGGTGCGCAGCACATACCCCAGGCGCAGCACCCCACCGTGCGCCATGGGCAGGTTTTCGTAGTCCTCTTTCAGGAGCACGGGCATTCCCGTGCAGACCAGGCCCGATGTCTTGTCGGGGTACAGCACGTCCGCCCCCCCGAACACCTGCAGCTTGATGCCCGTGTCCATAAGGCCGCTCTTCGGCCCGTAAAACCGGGTGACGAAATTCCCCTTCACGTGAATGCCCGCTAACGTCACCGGCTGCAGCTCCGCCCTGGGCACCGTCTTGAGGGCGCCCGTCTCCATCACGCCGACCTCCACCTTCTCCTCCGTGACAGAAGTATGGAGGATGACCACTTCGGAGCCCAACATTGCGAGGCCCCCGTCGAAGATGACGTTGTACAGTAATCGCTCACCTTTATAAGAAAACCGGAGATTTTGGGCCAGTCAGCCATTCCCATCGACTTGGGTACCCCCCCCCCCGCCAGCGTCGCGTCCTAAGAGAATCGCTAAGAATAAGGAATTTCGGATTTCGAGCCAGCCAGCTAATTTCTTAAACTCATCCACGTCCACGTAACTCAGCCCAGCAGCTTTCTTAAAATTTAGAGAGTCCGCCACTGTTACCAACTGTTAAACTGTACAGTATGCACCCAGAGAGCCGTGCGCAGCTCAAAGAATTGAAGCAAGACTATATATGACGACGCGATTATTTCTGAAGCTGACTACTTAGAACTTTAAGATATCGTGCTAAACGCTCGCTGTCAAGTCAATCAATTCCCATTTTCATAGAATTTAAGAGAATCCACTCTCGGTGATCTGCCAGCAACCAATTTCCTTATTTTGGAGAATTTCCTTAGCAAAAAAGACCAGCCAGCTATTCTCATCAACTTGGGTACTCCCCCCAAACGCTGGCTGCTTCCTTAACGTCGAGTTTCCTTAAAGGTGAGCGATTACTGTAGAACAACACAACACAGCATAGCACAACAAAACCACCCCTCACACATGGTTGTGCACTTCCCGTTCCAGGGTGCGCCCGAGACTCAGCGGCATTCCCTGCGCAGCATACCACAGGATAGCATAGCACACCATATGGTTTGCGTAGCATAATCGTCCGTGTGCGCACGGCACAGTGGCGGGACTGAGGGGGTGTAGTCTCAGTGGGCTACCCCCACTGAGCTCAGGTTGAACTCCTGACAGCCCCGTCTCTGACGCAGACTCGATTGGGCACACTCGGCTGTGCACTGCCTAGTCGAGGGTGCGCCCGAGACTCAGCGGCATTCTTGCACAGCATACAAAGGGATATCACACGGTGGATGTGGCTCGCGCAAACTAATTTTTCCAAAAATGTTTTTTGCTCTCAATTGGTAGCCATTAAGCCTGATGCCCTGACTTCTTGTAATATATACTAATACATGTCGATCAACTATATACCTTGCTCTTAATGTTTTATCATTATGTTGCATAGAAGCGGGAAATTGATCCTTCCTTGCTAAAGGTGTAGTGAGCCTTGTACAAAATCACACCCTTGCACAGATACGCACACATGCGAGATATCATATCTTCTGTGGATAAATAAAAACTGCTAAATGCTACCTTTGCCAAGACCGTGGTTAGTCATCGGATTCTGTGGCCAATCATCCGAAGCTACCGGAGACATCGACTGAGGTAGACGGAGTTGTGATCCTAAGTTATGCCTGACAAACATAACTAAAATAAATTTCACATTAGTACGTGACGAATCCACTCTCACTCATCGCGACAGATGTTCGTCAAAGCGTGCGTACTGGACAAAAAAATTGAGGAGCAGACCGGTTAAGGATTATAAGTCCAATTCCGTTAAGCAGGGCCACTCCGTTTGCATTAAAACAAGCCCCTGGTGAAATAACTCCGGAAACATCGGGCTCCCCGTGACCGCCTGTGAACCTCCAAAGTAGCTTCAGGAGGGGAGGAAGGGTTGGGTGCACTAATATATAATAACCGTGGAAACGATCAGCAAACGATCAGTTATATATATATATATATATAAGGCCTTCGAAGACAGGGCGAAGACAGCATGACACCTTTAACAGTGGTGTCATATCAGAATCAAAGACAGCTCCAAGAAATTCAAAGACACTCTGAAGACGTCATGTGGGACGGTGTGTCACATCATGGCACAATGATAGTACAGTAGACCGTAGTACCCCACGTTATCTACGATAAGTCACAGAGTAAGACGAGTTTGTTTGCGACCGTTGTATTCTAGGTTTTACAAGCCCTTCTTGAGTATATATTGTGTTGGATGCGGATATATTAAGATGTATGGATGCGGATACTGTAATGACCGACCTCCGAGAATCATTTGTTAACTCGCCCGAAAGTGCGAGACTCATTTTCGAAGCTGCAGACGCCACAAAAGTGAGTGCCGCTGTGACGCATTTCCATTTACTTTGATGGTTCTTTTTTGTACTTTTATGCCCATGTTTGTAGAAACGCAATAGCTGGGAGTATTCTTTAGCCTCAGACATGGCCGGACATGGCCAGACATGGCGCGTAGCGAAAGCTGATTATCGATTTTTCACAACGAACTTTTCCGAGAATCTTAACTTAAAAGCAATCGCTTCCCTTCTTGGTAGTGCGTTAGTGTTAGAAAGTTGCATAACCCGCACAAAGTTTACGCTGAAGAGTTCAAAGCCAAAGGTGGTCTGCGCGGTTGGCTTGGGTTGCTGCCTACATCAACAGATCAAGCCCCAACCGTTGCTGCATCGGAGCGGTGTCCGCAGGTGAACTGACCGAAACTATTTGTAACGCGCTTTAACCTTAACACTACTTGCGTTCACATATGGCATAGCCAAAAGAATTTCAGCATCGTGTGTTGCAGGGTTCATATGACGCAACCTGTGGAACTACGCCACAGTCGACCCAAGAGCCAGCTTCTGTAGTCCCTAAAAAGGTCAGCAACTCAAAATTACTAGATTCCAAATATAATATATCAACGCATTTCTAGTTCTCTGCCTCGCAACACTCACAACTGCGTGTATGCCCTTTGTGATGCAGAGATCACTGCAACTGGTGCCGTCGGCGACCCATGTATCTCAGGCTTTTGAGATCTCAGCACCCAAAGCTACTCTTGACCCACAACTAAAGGTGAGCGCTCCTTATAGTTGAATATGTATAAAGCATCGCACCGCATAGATATACTGATAGCCCCCCTCGCTCCGGTGACGTGCTCACGTTAGGCTTTGCCAGGCGCGAGGGGGGCCGCGACTACGTTCAAAGAAAAAACCGCGACTAAATGCTGAGACACAAGACAGACTGAATCACTGAACTCTACATCGGGTACCTATTTCTCGAAAGATTCCTAGATTCTAATCAAAAATCAGGTTGTCGTTCGATTGAAAATTGAATACTGTGGGCGTCAGATCCGAATATTTCCTAGACTCTAATCGTCACTTTTTCATTCAATTAAGGTAGCAGGTTCATTGAACGTGTAGATGGGCGCATGATTGGCCAGGTAAACGATAAAGGTAAACGATACAGGTAAACGATTGGACACGAAGTGGGAACTGGTTCCGCGCGATCGAGAGGTCATCAGACCTGAGACAGGTCGTCATCGTCTCTTCGCCGGAAATTTCAGGCGAAATCACATCAACACATTATTGCACGCTGCCGAGCGGAGGGCAGCATGCATGCTGGGAAGGCAGGTTGCATGCTTGCATGCAAGGGAATAGTTTTCAGAAGCATATGAAAAATATTCTATTGCTTCTAAAAACTATTCCTACTTATTATATATCATGAACCCTTTGCCTTGCCCTTTACCGCTGCACGCGACCGGCAAGCATCTTTGAAACTCGGAAGTTTCAAAGATGCGTTTGGTATTTTGGGTGCACCCTAAAATCACAAAACAGCCGAGCGCTTCCCGTTTGTGCGGGATATTCACATTTATTCCATGGCATATTTCATATGAAATATACACATAAGCACGAAGGCTTCGGCCACGCTTCTTTGAAACTAACGAGTTTCAAAGATGCGTTTTTGTCACTTGGGTGCGCATACCCAAATAACAAATCAGCCGAGCGCTTCCCGTTGGCGTGGGGTATCCAACGCCTGAATGTTGAATATTCATTATAATATGAGTTAGCATGCGAGGTTGCAAAGGCATCGGGACAGAATCTACGAAACTGTCCTATGCCTTTGCCTTTGGGTTCGAACGTACCCAAACCCAAAGATGCCAAACAGCCGAGGGCTTCCCGTGCGTCCTAGCGCACGAAACTTGGCACAAATACTGCCAAGAGATATATCTTTAAGTTACTTGAAGCTCAAAGCTTCAAGTTACTTGTGCGCCCAACGCGCAGTTTATTTCTAAGGCAGATGTTTTGGGTTTGGGTTCGAACGTGACACCCAAACCCAAAGATGCCAAACAGCCGAGGGCTTCCCGTGCGTCCTAGAGCGCGAAACTTGGCACAAATACTGTCAAGATACATATCTTTAAGTTACCTGAAGCTCAAGGCTTCAAGTTACTTGTGCGCGAAACGCGCAATTTATTTCTAAGGCAGATGTTTTGGGTTTGGGTTTGGGTTCGAACCCAAACCCAAAGATGCCAAACAGCCGAGGGTTTCCCGTGCGTCATAGAGCCCGAAACTTGGCACACATACTGACAAGGTACATATATTTAAGTTGCCTGAAGCTCAAAGCTTCAAGTTACTTGTGCGCGAAACGCGCAGTTTATTTCTAAGGCAGATGTTTTGGGTTTGGGTTTGGGTTTGGGTTCGAACCCAAACCCAAAGATGCCAAACAGCCGAGGGCTTCCCGTGCGTCCTAGCGCACGAAACTTGGCACAAATACTGCCAAGAGATATATCTTTGAGTTATCTGAAGCTCAAGGCTTCAAGTTACTTGTGCGCCCAACGCACAATTTATTTCTAAGGCAGATTTATTGGGTTTGGGTTTGGGTTCGAACACAAACCCAAACCCAAAGATGCCAAGCAGCCGAGGGTTTCCCCTGCGTGTGCATGTGTGGTAATTCATATGAAATATTCCATGAAATAATTGTGAATATCCCGCTCGAACGGGAAGCGCTCGGCCGTTTTGTAAAATTAGGGTGCACCCAAAATACAAAACGCATCTTTGAAACTCGGAAGTTTCAAAGATGCTTGCCGGTCGCGTGCAGAGGTAAAAGGCAAGGCAAAGGGCTTAGGATATAGAAGAAGTAGGAATAGTTTTCAGAAGCACTAGAAAACTTTTCATATGCTTCTGAAAACTATTCCTACCGCCGCTAAATCTTAAACCCTTTGCCTTCTTTCCCTTTGCCTTGGACGTTTGACCTTCCGTTCGCAGTTTTACCATGTGCACCTGACCTCGGAGCGGATACTCGTGAAGGTATCGACTGATTAGACTGATTGATTAATTCAGTCAGTGACATGAGCGACAAAAACCAAATCAGTTCATGTCACCGACTGAATACGATGTCACCAACCGAATACCAATTAATTCAGAAAACTCTCTCACCTCGCCCATCACATATATAAATAATAATTTATTGCGGTGGGGGGCGACGTATATTAATATTACCGCCAGAAGTTAAGGATATATAATTATATATATGATTTATGGTATATATAATTTATATAACATATTTGCTTGAAA
>LGRX02030769.1:50034-86825 GCA_001247695.2 Cymbomonas tetramitiformis | reverse complement strand
GGCTTAAATTCGAGGGCACATCTGAGGGCCTCGGTAGTCACCAGCTCGGGGAGGTCAAGTCCCAGCTGCCTGGCCTCGTAGCAGGAGTAGACGCAGCGTGACCTGCGCGTGAGCTCCTGCTGGAGAGTCGGCGCCCAAGCTTCCGCGTCATTCTCCAGCTTGTCCTGGACCTCCACGATGATCTCCAGGTCCTCCCACGTGACCTTGCTGGGGGCGGGGTGGCTGACTCTCAGTTGCTCTGAAACGCGCTCCTTGTACTCTTTGATGCGCACCAGCCCCTTGACGCACTCCTCGATGTCCTGCCTAACGATGACGTCCTCCACCTTCTTGCCAGCGTTCAGCGCGGACTCCCTGCGCCTGCAGCTCTTCACATACGCGAGGCCATCTTGCTCGACTTGGCCACCAGCAGGTCCTCCTTCTCCTTGGTGCCCTTCATCAGAAACTTGGCCTCAAGTTCTGCAACGAAAGCCCTCAGAGCCCAGCAGAAATAATGAGCATTTTCAGTACCATCCACGCCTGTGAGGCCCCTGGTCGAGGTTCCCACCTCTTCCCATTCTCTAGACACTTCACCATCAGCATCACCATCCTTAAACTCTGCTGGATGAGACACACCGTGTGTCACTTCCTGTTATCTGTACTAGTACTCCGTACAGTACGGGTGTCACAGGTTTAGGGTTTCCGGCATAAAGCCGAGACTATCTTATGTTTATTCTGACTTATGCTAACACCGAAAGTGAAAGCATTCTGACTGTAACCCGATATATACCCGTAGCTATATATCTCACAGGTTATGGTGCGCCAGGCACCTTCCACTACTTTTGGTAGCATGATTGGCTAAACGCCTCCGCTTGGTGGGGCGTTGGGGGTCCCATTTGATGGTTGCGCTATGAGGGCTCGCGGTTGAGGCACGCGTCGTTACGGAGTAATTGTGTTTATCGCTGCAGCGTACCCTACGTGATTTTCTGGATGTCCACGGGATTTTCGTTTTGACTGGAATTGATCACTCCTTGTCGCGGACTTCTTGCGCAACGTGTTCTTTGACTTCCGCATTTCTACAATTGGGATTTCGCAGTTACGGACGTTTTGACTGCTTTTGCCATCACCATTTCCGCGAGTTCCTCCTCTCCGCGCCATCGCCACCTTACCCCGACGTACCCACCTATAGGATTTTTATCATGAGTATTTCTTCGCAAGCTACGCCTCCCATGGGGGCTCACAACCGGATTCGGCTAGACACAATTTTTTCCCGAGACGTTGGGATGCGCTATCGGCCGACACCTGCATCTCCAGCGGCTAATTTGACGGCCCCTGAGCGGACACGTGCTGTGGCCGTTCAAAATTCATCATGGGACGTGGATTTAATCAAGAGAACATCTCGAGACGCTCTTGGCTCCAAGGAGGCGTCATTCCGAGGTGACGAATCGGATCGCAATGTTTTGTGGACGTCGTTGGTGACATCTTTGCAGTCGGCATTTGAGCTGAAGGACACCGCCAACGACACCCTCTTCGACTTGGCGGACGCCACCAAGGAGGTCAACAACGTCTACAACGCCATCCTCTTCACGACGTTGACGTCTTTGACGAGGCCTCACTCACCCGCAAGACGTTGGGTGGACGCTTCTGGACGTGCTTCACCGCGAGATGGGAAGCGAGCTTTACTTGAGGTCACGAAGAGGCTGCTTCCTCGAGTTCTTCGACCCCTTGGGAACTACGAGGAGTTGTGTGCCATCTACTTCGACTCCAAGCTCGACCCCGATCCGTTAATCCAAGACTTCGACGCCTGCCTAACGGCTATCCGCAACTCGCCCTCTGGTCCGCTCGACGACATGATGGCCAAGAAGCAGCTGCTCGCGTCCCTCGACCCCATCATGTACGACAAGGTCACCACGCCGCTTCGACTCGACGTGGACTTGGCCAAAGTCGACCTCGAGGACATCTACGCCCACATCCTCGAGATTTGGGAGAGCGAGAACGGTGTTGGCCGCGCGAAGCAGCCTAAGACGTCACCTCCGACTTCCCCAACTATGCTTTACTCTGGTGGGATTGACGTTAAGAGCCTCATCATGGAGTTCGAGAAGCAGTTGGAGGCCGCCACCTCTACCCTCGTGACGCTAAAGGACTCAATCGCGAAGGACGACGAGCCTCTCTCTGGATTCGCTGACTCTCACCGCCACCGCCAGCAGCCTGGCGGTAAGCGGGGTGTCTCCTTTCCGCCCTCACGTTGGCGGGATGAGCGCAACAGGAGGGACGATGGGAAGTTCCATGGACGGAGCAATCGTGTTGGGGGCTATGGCGCGCGGAGGAGCTTCCGCTTCGCCGCGAGCCCGCTCAAGACCGACGGGAATTGGAGTCAGCAACACTACAAGAAGAACTCCGCCCACAACATCTCCTTCCACGTAGCCTCCTCCGCCTTCGTCCCTGAGTGCGCGCGTTGTCCTCCTGGACACTACCACGACACCGCGAGTTGCCCCACGGACGACATGGCATGCGCGGAGTGCGACTTGGTGGCTGCCGACGAGAACGACGAGATCGTCTCCGCGTTCCAGACCGCCTTCGACGCTCAGGACGACGCCACCTTCGCTCGGCTTTGTGGACAGCATGATCAGCCTGTTGTTCGTCACGACGAAGAGCCCTTCACCTTCGCGGACGACATCAACATTGGCCTTCCACATGGCACCTAGAGGGGGGGTAAAATGACCATCTAGAAATTCCCCCAACGGCTAGTTTTTCGTTGACTTTTGCCTTTGACCGCCATTTACACACGATTTAATCACTTTACGAAAATTCTGTAACATGCAAATCTTAAAGTTTCGACTGGTTAAACGATTACATGAAATACTGATAAAAATTTGCCAATATGTTGACGGATTTTGCTAATTTTAGTTTTGAGTGGCCAACGGCTATATTTTTCACAAAATCGCAGATATGTGCAGTCAGAAGCCGCACATAAAAATTCCACAACATGCAAAAGTTGCAACACAGCCGTCCCCATATGAAATCGTATTTAAAAAATGCATTTGATTCATAGAAATGGCATTATGCGACGATATGTCCTAGATGGTCATTTGTTCCCTCCCACAGGTGCCATGTGTCGGGCACAGTACGCGGGCTTAAAGCCTTCTCCGCCCTCTCTCCTTGCTACCCGCGTGCACGAGGCGCGCACGGCTCTCCGTGAGCTAAAGCAGGTAGCCGGTGGTGCTGAGTCGGCTCCGCAGCATTTTCCCATGGTTCATTTCGGCACGGACACGCCCGCCGTGATCGACAAGAGCATCGCAGAGCCTGAGCCGCAGGTGGCAACCGGGACCGACGAGGGCGCGCTAATCTTCCCGAAGCAGTTCGTCAACGACGAACCCCCCTTCGAGCAGTCCTTTATGGACGGCATGTCTGTGAAATTGGGCTTCTTCGAGCCCGAGCCACAGGTTTCAATTCAATCCTTCAGCCCCCTGCCTCCGTACATTTCTTCCACGCATGATTCGGCCAGCGTCGCTGACTCCGAGTCGGGCGACGAGGAATTGCATGTGGACACACCGCCACCCGCTCCACGGGTTGGTGGTGTCCGGACACCGTCAGTTGGCGGTCTCCTCACGGCAGCAGCACTGCCAGCTCTGTTCATGTGTGTGAGCATGGCTTTGCTCGACACCGTCACCGCCTCTGCACTTTGTGGCGCGGAGATTGCTCCACGGGCGGTGGTGTCCGGGCAGTACTTCAATTATCAGAATTGCGCAATGGACTTCTTCCGTGACTCCGCCTTTCTGGACTCTGGACCCGCTGACCCCGACGACAACTTCAATCTGGACTCTGGTTCTTTGGACTTTGACACTTTTGACATCTTCAATCTGGACTTTGAGATTGACAACGGCAACTTCTACAGTGAACTCTGCTTTGTGGACCACTTTCAAAGTGGCTAGAGTTGCTCTGTGACTGCTAGTAGCCCTGCTAGATCAGCTTCAAGGCCAAGATGCCTCCCTGTGTGCACGGCTAGCTAGAGATTTGGGACCGCCCTGGCCAAGAGCACAGGCCCCCTCTAGAATTGTTTCCACCGCTTGAGATGGTGTGTTTTCTAACTGCAACAACCCTGCTCCACCCTAACTCTTCCTCCGTAATAGTCCAGGGTGGTGTGCTGGATGTGACACACCGTGTGTCACTTCCTGTTATCTGTACTAGTACTCCGTACAGTACGGGTGTCACAGGTTTAGGGTTTCCGGCATAAAGCCGAGACTATCTTATGTTTATTCTGACTTATGCAAACACCGAAAGTGAAAGCATTCTGACTGTAACCCGATATATACCCGTAGCTATATATCTCACAAACTCTCTGCAGACTGCCCATGTCTCCCCTGGCTTCATCTCATGGAAAGGGGGTAGTGCACAACGCACAGAGCCCTGAAAATATCCTTCAGGATGTGAAATGCGTGGGAAGCCATGATGCCATTCTTCACATACGCAGCGCACCACCACTCATAAGCGATCGAGGTGGCATGATCCTCTCCTGCCAAAATAGAGGGCAGGAGATCCCATACTGATCTGTAGTCTGGCTGAGAATTCTTGAGAGCCTGCTTCGCTTCTGCGCTGAGACCCTGGAAAGCTGCTGACCTCATCTGCCTACGTATCTTCGACTCATGGGCTCGCTGTACTCTTCCCACCAACTCCACAAAACGCCTGATGAACGCTGCTCTATCCTCGTTCTTGCCACCAGTGTAACAAAGCTTTGAGTCCATCTTGTCAAGGCCATCACTGTCTCTGTCAGGATGATCCATATCCTCTAAGCTATCGAGTGCAAACAGAAAGTTGTTGGCTGGGGGCACTGAAGCTGGTACGCCTCTGAGCGCTGCGCTTGCTGCTGCCGCTGCTGCTGATACTGGTGTTGGGGGACTGGTTTCTGGGGCCGATCCCTCTGTGCTCATATAGCCACTGATTCGCCTATGAGTGCTCCTCTCCCGAGCCAATCGTCGTGCCTCCCGTTCTGCGGACTGGACAGCGGCGGCGCTCAACTCTGTCTCACCCTCCGTGGTCAAGTGCTACGTCAATACGCGACAAGTGGGGCAAAAGTGGTGTGCCTTCTCCCAGCGTGAAGCTCGTTTACAAGTAGAATGTAGGCTGAATTCAGGCTGGTTTAGGCCAGTGCACAGAGTGCCCCTGGATTCACACCGTTCTGAACAAGAAGAAGGGTGAGGCGCGTGTGACCAGCGTGACAGGCGTTGATGGACCAAGGTCAAAGTGACAAAGAGTCGCCAACACCGTCCCTTGTGGGGATGCGAAGCGAATGCCCAAGCTCTCACCACCAACCAGGCTCAGACACCCAGCCACAATAAGCCAAGTCAAACTAGCGTGCTGAGCACACTCTGGCTGCAGTGGTCGCTCGTCACAGTTCAGCTGCAAGAACGCAATAAGTATGCCTTGATACTCCAAATCAGCGGTGAATGCAGGATATCCGTACAAAAGGGTCTGAGGCTAAGCCAGTGTGCTGAGCACCCCTGGATTCGCGAAGCCACTGCTCATCAGGAGCACAGAAGTTGTCATAAGAGCTCGTTGCTAGCCAAGATACCAGGAGTAAAAGTCACTACGCAGACAGAGCTCAAGCTAAGCCAGTGTGCTGAGCACCCCTGGATTCGCGAAGCCACTGCTCATCAAGAGCCCAACAGTTGTCATAAAGGCTCGTTGCTAACCAAGATAACCAGGAGTAAAAGTCACTATGCAGAGCTCAAGCTAAGCCAGTGTGCTGAGCACCCCTGGATTCGCGAAGCCACTGCTCATCAAGAAGGTGAAAGGTGTCATAAGTGCCTCACCGCAAGCCAAAAGTTGCCAAGAGCCGTAAGAGGACAGAGAAAGTGTCAAACGCTATTCCACAGGTATTTCCAAGATAACCAACGGTGTTCTAAGCTGAGCCAGTGTACAGAGTACCCCTGGATTCACTAGACACCGTTGCCAGAGCAGTCCTTGCTGTATACATAATATGTAGAGTTGACTCACTCGCTGCCTTCCAGGCTGATGCCGCTGCTAATTACCTTCTAGTGACACACCTGCTTAGAGCTAGGCCAGTACACCATGGGTGTCCCTGGATTCACTGTCAGACAAGGTGGCCAAGCTAGAGGAACCGCAGGATAAGAAACCACTCATTAAGGTCGTAATTAGCTGCTGATTCGCTGTCGCCGCCGCTGTCCAGGCTGATGCCGCTGCTAATTAACTTCTAGTGACACACCTGCTTAAAGTTAGGCCAGTACACCATGGGTGTCCCTGGATTCACTGTCAGACAAGGTGGCCAGGCTAGAGATATTGCAGGATAAGGAACCGCTCATTAAGGTGGTAATCAACTGCTGATTCGCTGTCGCCACCACTAGGAGCCTTTTCCGTGTAAGCACCGCCAATATAAAAAGGGAAAAGGGTCCGCCAGTACACCGAGGGTGTCCCTGGAGTCGCCTGTCTCCCGAATCCGCTGTTCTCAACCGCTGTCTACTTGTCGCCAAAGAGCCTCTCACTTCTGAATTCGTATCGAAATAAAAAGCCGCTCCGCGCAGGACATTATTGTTTTGTAAAAAGATAAAAACAGCAGTATAACATATTCATCAAAAGATCAACAAAATAACCAAAAGTACGAATTATTGTACAAAACTGTGAGCAGAGCTGTCTTAGCAGTCTAGCACTTGGCACGCGAACAGCCACCTAGCACTTGCGAAGGCAAAACAACAATGAGTCCACTAGTCCTGACCTGCGGTCAGAGCTTACTTATTCTCAAGTCATTGTCACATCTGCAAAAACTGTAACAGGCTTCCGCCCTGAAATCTTCATCTGCCAATAGAATGTCACTATTCTATGCCAGCTTTAATGATGTTACCGTTCCCCATCTTCTGACTGACACGTCAGTGATAACATTGTAACTGTCATATCTTCTTATCACTTCGCGGTCATCTGACAGTGACCATATCTTCTTCACCAAGTCTGTCACTCTCGAGCAGTCATCCCGCGCGAGGTCTGTCACACTCGTCATAACTGTCACGCCTGTCACTAGCTGGACAAACCCGGCTCCGGTACCATGAGAAGCCGGCGTTTGTTACAGGTCTTTCATGAATTCAAGAGTTTCACCTCTCATGGGACCTCTCCAAGCATCCCTCCGCGAGCCCGGTCGCACGCACTCCGCATAACAGTGCACACCGTAGCATGCCCGTGCCGCTCACATACGGTCATCAAAGATTTCCTCGGAACTCCCTCCTCTGACAGAATGCAAGCAGTGCGTTCCATCCACACATATCATGTGATTAATCGAAAATCGTTCAAAATCCCCTTGCGTGTGGTGTTATCGAAGATCTGCTAAAAGATTGGAATCTATTAAAACAAACTGAGAGTTTTCTGGTCAGCGGAGGATGTCTGTCAGGATGACAGTCATCTGGAGCTGATCGGAAAACTGAGGTTTTCTGATCTGCGGAGGCCTCGAAGAGGCCCTGTCTGGACAGTTTTGACAGTTGCCGTTAACTGTGATCTCTGTGGAGTTGCACCGGCCGGGTTTGGCATGCCATCCGTCATTGGGCTCTGAGAGCCGTAGCTGATTAGAAAACGTGCGCCTATACGACAATATACGCACAAATAACAGGAGCAGGCCGGAATAATGTACTCGATGCATGGCACGCATGTCAATAAAAAGTCGTTATATTGCGCACGGATTATAATATCCCCAAGAAGACTTAGGCATGGTGATAAAAAAATTCACTCATCCGGGCATAAATACTATTGTATTCGATGCGAACGGCAATGTGGTTAAATGCACATATCTAACAACAAGAGGACTGACCTAAGTGGCAGCACTCCATTTCAACAATTCAGTTGTGCATGAGTCAGGGAGTTGACATATTCAAAATCATTAAAGAGTTGGGACTATGAGCCAAATTTGAAAAATGTCGCGGTTCTTGGAAAGCTACTACATATACTTTTTAGTACAATCGGAAGTGTGCACTTATGGAGGACTAATTGAGATTAGAGATCAACGCGCTTGATGCAGGCTCTACATGCTATCCATGCTCCCAAACAGAGTCTTGACTTGAAATCAAATGTTTAAGGCTACGCCTCTACCCTACTTAAGAAGCAATGTCCTCATTGTCGGAATTTTGGACAACGAAATATGCTGCGCCACTAAAGCCAACAATCCAGAAGGCAGCCAACGCTGAATAGAAGAAGTCCACCACAACCCACATGTTAGAAAAATGCATAAAATCACGAGGACATGCAATCCATCTATGCCACACCGTATGCAACAAACACGCATGCATGTCTCCCATGAAGCCAGCGGCATACACTAATTTCTAGCCACGTTATTTTTCATGCCTCGACCGGAGGTGCAGCCAATAATGGCGCACACATAACAGTATGTTGAGAGGCACAAAAAGTTACCTAGCACCCTGGATGAGGAAATGGCATCCGGGACGTACCATAAACATTTTCATAAAAAAGGCAAGTAGCTGTTCCAGCAACTGCAACGATGGCAACCGCCACAGTGGAAATGGCAAGGGTGGCTGGATCCAGCTGGCATATTGACCCCCCCCAACCATCCGTCATCATAAAGTTTGGCCAAGAGCTAAGCGACTTCATCAAGTATCAACGGGCGCACAAATCCACATTGAGTAGAGAAGAGCATTCATTCCAGAGGCCATCACAAGTGCATTACCCCCTACCGAATCGAGGCCAAGTTTCCTCCATTCTTGTGGGCAGCCTCATCCACACACAGTCATATAACAGCATATGAATGAGGCGCCCCGACTGAAGCTGGCCCACCACCATCCACGTGGAAGCAGAGCACGCAGGAACACACCGGCAAAATACCACACTGAATGGCATGAGGCCCGCCCACACAAGCCAGGCCTCCATCACCCGCCTCTCCTTGCAGCAAAGGCACACCAGTCCTCCGCGCTCCCCGAGAGCGCCCGCCACAAATGTACCGCGAGGACTACTCTGCACTCTGCGACAGGTGGCATCTACGAACCTTCAACAGGTGGAGCCGGGACACGCTCGCATGGGCCGCACGGCACGGAACAGCAGAGAGAGCAAGTTCCAGTGCGGAACAAGCAAAGGAGCCAGCGCCAGACGCAGCCACAATTCTCTGAAAGAGGCAGTACCCGCCAGAAAGGTACCACCGGGACAGCCACATCCCATCCTATACATCCATCCAGTGACCATCCCCGTTCATAAAGAGGTGCCAGTATCTCATGCCATGGCCAATGATCACCAGCCCCCCAGAGAGTGAAAAAATTATAAGGCACCAGACAGTAGGAGAACACCTTCCAGACAAAGCTGATATATTCCCGATATGGCACCGCAGGTACAAATCCCAGCACCCACATCCACCCTGTGGCCGCCCCCGTTCACAACAAGGTGCCAGTGCCTCAAATCCAGGTTAACGAACACGAGTCCCCCGCCAAGAGTAACTACCCAGAGGCACCGGACAAGAGAGACCAATCTGCAAAGCCTTCCTCATAGCCAGGCCCATTTACACAGGTTTCTCTGCAAGTGTAAAGCCACGAGGTATCAGACCAAGAGGCACCGGACAAGAGAGACCAATCCCGCATCCCACACGCCCACATCCACCTAGTAGTCCTACCCGTTCACAACCATACCAAAAATGCTAGGTCAGCTGTGAAAGGTTACACATGCGGGAACACCCGCCGGCAGGGCGTACAAAGGCCGCCACATTCCCTTGCTTACAACCAGCAAGCGGCCGTCCTCAAAGACTAAACGCCGCCATCTCACGCTCCACACGCCCACCCAAACGGACCCGGCACAACGAGGCCGTCACACAAGTCAACCAGCTGACGCTTACCACGTGAGATTGAACAACTCGGACCCCGTCTATCATACACACAGGGCCTCTCCATCATAAAGCGTCGCAAAAAGCCCCCAAAACGTGCACGCACACACTGAACGGCACGAGACGCGCACACACTGATCGGCACGAGATCGGCCAACAAAAGCTAGCCTACCATCATCCCAGTGGATGTGAGAAGCAAATCAAGAGCAGAGCGGGGCCGTGACAAGATACCACAAACTCATACAAATTCCCAACCCAGATGCAAAGCAGCATGGAAAGATGATACGATGTGACCAATCATCGCCCAAGAATTGTTGGTCTCTGGGTTACGGAGTAAGCGGACCCTGCTGACATACCCCCCAGTGGCTCACGGTCGATGGATAGGACCCGTTGGTCCATGGTTATGCCATGAATGCAGTCACACCACACAGCATGGGAACCCCATGTCAAGAATTAAAACATGCGGGCACCTAAGTGCTCCCCACAAAAATCAAGGGAAAACACAGAAGGTGGACTTCACCATCCTCTGCCTCTCCTTGCAGCAAAGGCAGACGAATCCACCGAGCTCTCCAAGAGGCAGTGCCCGCCGGAGTGGCACCACAGGGACAACCGCCTCCCAAAACCCACTTCCATCCGGCGGCCGTCCCCGTTCACAGCGATGCGTCAGTACCTCATATCAGGGTCAAAGAACACAAGTCCCCCGGCACGTGTAATAACCATGAGCACTGTACGCGCGCGCACACACACACACACAATCACTTGGGAATGCCCTTCCCTCAGACATCTACTCCGGGCCAGATCCCAGCTCTCGGATGCATGAGGGAGTCTGGGCGAGCTGGAGCCCCGCGGGCGAACTTAGGATGTCCGCGGCTAGCACTTCCAGCAGTGGTGGGTGGTGAATGTTGGCCATCCACTAATGGTGCGCATCATGGTTTGGTCGTGCGAGCAGGATACAACGGCAGCTTCCTTTGACGCGGGTTCAAGAGTTGTTTGATTTAAGAAAAGTCACCACAGATGTCCAAAAACCGTTGGAACAAACTGAATCGCGCATGGGATGGGATTAGCACAGATGCTGGATGCCGTGGGACGCGCCAAACAAAGCCGGCCCACCACCATCCCAGTGGAAAATACAATCATGCAGGAACAGCGCGGGCCGTGCCGCGGTTCCACAGACACGGCCTGAAGGCACTGTGGAACCGCCAATGCCTGGGTGGCGCAGCGCAGCAAGGATGCCACCGTGAAGTGAGCACAGTGAACACCCAGTGCCAATGCCAAATGAATACCTTGGAGTTGCCGAACGTATCTTGCTCCATGTCAATTTCCTCGCCGGTGGTGAGGTACATCTGCGGCTCAATGCCAAACACGTTGTTGCGCTCCGCGCTGGAGGTGGCACCTGCGTCATCATGCAACAACTTGAGCTGTCAGGTGTGAATGATCCAGACCATGTTTGTGACTCGGCGGTGCAATAGAAAGGGCGAGTGATGCGGAGGGTCCAAGGAGCTCAGGTGTGTGATGCGGAGAATACCACGAGCTCGAGTGAGTGATGCGGAGGGTCCAAGGAGCTCAGGTGTGTGATGCGGAAAATACTACGAGCTCGAGTGAGTGATGCGGAGGGTCCAAGGAGCTCAGGTGTGTGATGTGGAGAATACCACGAGCTCGAGGTTAGTGAGGCGGAGGGTCCAAGGAGCTCAGGTGTGTAATGCGGAAAATACTACGAGCTCGAGTGAGTGATGCGGAGGGTCCAAGGAGCTCAGGTGTGTAATGCGGAAAATACTACGAGCTCGTCGAGTGAGTGATGCGGAGGGTCCAAGGAGCTCAGGTGTGTGATGACTACGAGCTCGAGTGAGTGCGGAGGGTCAAGGAGCTCAGGTGTGTAATACGGAAAATACTACGAGCTCGAGTGAGTGATGCGGAGGGTCCAAGGAGCTCAGGTGTGTAATGCGGAGAATACTACGAGCTCGAGTTAGTGAGGCGGAGGGTCCAAGGAGCTCAGGCGTGTGACGCGGAGGGTCCAAATAGCTGGGGTGTGGGTTGCGTAGGTTTCAGAGCAGCTCGGATGTGGGATGCAAAAGGTCCTCGGAAGTCGGGCGTGTAATGCGGAGGATGCAACAAGCAAGGATGCATGCTGCAGAGGGGTTTGAGGAGTTCAGGTGTGTGATGCACTGGGTCTGAGAAACACGGGCAGCGGACACCAATAGCTCTCGGATGCATGAGGGAGTCTGGGCGAGCTGGAGCCCTGCGGGCGGAGTTTCATCCCACACTGAGCACGTCAGGTTGGGTATCACGACTTTCATCCCACACTGTTCGCTTCAGTTTCGGTATCACGACTTTCACAAACATTGTGCACTTCAGGTTGGGTATCACGATGTTCATCCCACACAGTCATCCCACACAGTTCGCTTCAGGTTGGTTATCACGACTTTTATCCAACACTGTTCGCTTCAGGTTGGTTATCATGACTTTTATCCCACACTTTTATCATCAGGTTGTGTATCACGACTTTCATCCCACACTGTTCGCTTCAGGTTGGGTATCACGACTTTCATCCCGCACTGTGCACTTCAGGTTGGGTATCACGACCTTCATCCCACACTGTTCGTTTCAGGTTTGGGGATCAAGACCATGCAGCGGGACTCAGAGTGTTTTACTTTCATCCCAAGCTCAGCTCCTTCGTTGCGACTCACATGCGAAGGGGCCAAGTAGTACACACCATGCCAGGTATTATTTATTTAGGTTTGTGTGCATTCAGGGGAGAGTAGAATTGACTTTCTCTCCAGGCATTCATCATATCACTTCAGAGAGGGTGCACTTGGGCCTCTATGTACAATCAGGGGGTATGCTGCCAACATTTACCTCCTCGTGTGGTAGGGGTAGCAGCACCATCCCTGTACAAAGTCCACTCGCGCCCACATTTCAGCACGTTGTCACGTTCAGCCTGTCCCTCGGTACGGTCTCGACAGAGAGTCAACTTTAGTTCATCCCCCTTGCAACACTTTGGCATGCTGTCACCGGAAGTATCTCGGTGATGCCGAACGTGCGTGGAATGAAGGCCTGCATACGATGACTGGCGACACCTTCGAGCTGTTCCATAAAAATGCCTCAAGCGCGGATGGTAAACACGGAGGATGGATACCGCTGCATGCCCTTTGCGCAGCCGGTGCTCTGTAAGGAGAGCACGCGGTGAGAGAGTGCTCTACCCGGCTAGCACATTCAAACACGATAGGATGCTAGATGCGGCCATAATAGACACTCGCACGGATCCGAACATCCTCAGACACTCGCGCCTATACCATGATCGGACACTCGCACATATGTGGCCATAATCAGACAATCCAAGTGACAATGACCCGGCACACACGCAGCACTCGCGAAATTCACTAACACAGCATAGAGAGAGCTAAGGGACTTCACAGATATCGCAGATTTATAGCTTGTGATGGGACTCGAGACGTACGAGGTGTCCACAGAACCGATGTTGCTGTTGTAGGGGTCCACAAGAATTGCGTCGTCTGTCACCTTGATGGGGAACACCTGAGAGGTCATCGGGAAGGCCCCACACACGTGACTGGGAGACGCCCAGTAGCGGACCCAAAGCTATCACTTCACCGTTCACTCACTAGCAGCAGCCACAAGTCTCCGGGGGAGGAACAAGGAGAAACCTCTATTAGCCAATGACCCTTCACCCATTGTCAAGACCCATTGTCACCATGTGCAATCTTGTCTTGAACCACTTCCAAGTATTACTGCGAAATCCTTCCTAAAAGGCTGTTTGGCGCAAGGGGGATTGCACACCTCCAACGGGCGGACGGTGTCTTGAGGGGTGATGGCCCGGAGCACAGGGTTGTCGGGATACCTGTTGCAAGAAGGTATACATATCAATAGACTTGCACGGCTCCTAACGTTCGGTTTGTCGCATATCCTGGCCGGCAGTCCGTTTCTAGACATCTTTCCTCAAGTGTTCCACCGTTTTGGAAGAAGCCCTCGCCCTCCGACTCAAAAACAGAGTTAATGGTCTGACCGCTCGCGAAGGAGACGCGGCGAGTACAGGATCGATGGCTCCCGACTTCGCACTTCGCGGAAGTGTGGTAGAAGCTTTGGGTGCGTTCTACGCTGTATAACAAAAACTATGAGGTCGCAGGCTTTCCCTATGCCGCCTACTCGCTTCAGTCATTGCTTTTAGTCTTGAATTGGTGCAACAAAATAAATGCCTTCACCAAATACTACCAAGGACCGTTGTGTACACTGTCCAAGTTGAAGTTTCAGAGGGTTGCACGACGTATGGAACAAGGGAACTGCAGAGCAGGGATCGAGCGAAAGTCTTATGGGTATGCTGGTGACAAAATGACTTCGCCAGAACTGTAACTGAAGATATCGCACCAGGTTTTGACTTCGCCAGTTGTCAAGCTAAACGTGCTCTTGGTCGACGGGCACTCGATGCATCCGTCCTGGGTGAAACGAGCGTCTTTGAAGCCATCACTGAAAGCACCCTCGGCAGGGGATCGTGATTCGATGCCGTAGATCTCGTTTCTGACACACCCCACTCAGAGCTGTGAGCGCCTTCCGTTGCGTAAATCGCGGAAAGACCAGGTCTCTTCTGACCTCCCGGTGACTCGTTTTCACAGGCTCCAGAAGAGCTCAGAAAAACAATGGATGCCACGCAACTAGCGCGTGCTTTACTAAGGGCTGAACACCAGTGAGCGCCGCAAAAATTCCATACTTCAATGCTTTACAGGAGGGCGCAGAAGTTTGCGAGTCGCACGTAGAACTGACAAGCTTACAGCGAGAAGAGAACAAACCTGTACCAGAAGAACAGAATAGTCTTTCCGTTTTCGGTTTCAACCGTTGCGCGCGTTCCTGCAAAATGCAGCTGGATCAACGTATGCCAGAAGGAGCCAGCGAAGCTCTTGCACAAGCTTGCAGACGCTTGAGAAAACAGTGATATTTACAACACAGCCCTAAAGACGTGTAGGTAGCACGGTGCAACCTTAACATCCGGTATTACTCTCCTTGAATGACTCTCCAGAAGTAACGAGCAACAAACACGCATGGCGAGGAAGAAATGAAAAGGTTATGTGGGGGTATGCGGTTCGTGCATAGATTGCATTCCTCGTTTCAAAGCAACACGCCAATAAGGCGTCGCTGAATGAGCAGAGAGCTTCTGGAACGGAAAGTACGAACCCTTTTCCAACTCACTTAACTTGAGTACCGGTACGAATGTATCCTGCAACAAATTGCACGACCATAGTAAACTATGAAAATCCACACGGTGCGTATTATCAGCACGGAAGCGTCGCGCAGAGCTCCAAATAAACGCACCGAAAGGCGTAGAGTTTGATGTCCCACCTTCGTCTCAGTCTCCGAAGCAACAGCTGAGAGCTGCAGCGAGCGGCCCTGCCTGGAGCGTTTGACAGATTTTATCTGTGTGTAGAGCACGCAACGTCAATGTGCTGTGTAGTACCGCGGTCACTTTGGTAAGACATGCAGGCAGCGCCATACAATATGTTTGCGAAGTGCAACGAGTACGCTGCACAGAATTCTGGATGACTGCCTCGGGTCTTAAGGGACATACGGGGAGCGGACACCGCAGCAATCAAATATTGACAAGCAGTGTGACAGCCATTCCAAGTCAATGAGGTTAAAAGCAAATGCACCTGGAGAGAGGAAGGCTTTAGTGTTGCGGCGGTCGTGCGGGTTTTGGAGGACGCGACGCGGCTACGGCGGCTCACTGCAGACGTAACAACCCCATCTGAGCGTGAACACTTATCTGTTTTCGATTCTCGGCGACTATCACACCAACAAAACTCAAAAGACCTTGAGGGTTTAAACTGCGTTTTCAAAGGGACTGCTACACCGTGTTTATCCCGTGATCCTCAACAAGGATCAGAGAATTCAAAGGTGTGCTGAAGGGCACGAGCACCATCCTTTGCGGTACATCCGGGGGGTCCATGTAAACGCACGCAGATTGAGCACTTTACCTGTGGTAGGGGCAGCAATACCCTTTGAAACGCATACTGAATGGGACCGCGACATGTGAATTGCTTGAACTATTCCGGACATTGTTGCGAGAAGAAAATGATAGTCTCACTGTGAGAGTTGAGCGGAGTCAAATCCGTGAAGCGTATTCCATCTACTTTACGCAAGGGGATTCGATACAGTAGTTAGTGACTAGACGCGATCGGCAAGTTTATATGCATCTTTGCCAATGCCTAACAGTGTTTCAGATATTCGACGTGGCAAAAGTAACAACCGGTAGCTCGATCCTTAAGCTAACGTCGGTCGTCAGATTATTTAGCACACTTAATGCTCCAGTACGGCAGGAACCAGCGGGTCTAGCAGAAAGCAGACTAGCACTCCACTGAAAAGCGCTCAACTATCTGTAGCCGTCGATCCTGTTTTGAAACTTTTCTATTCTGTCGTGTTGGAGCAACCATGATATGTCCGATATTATATCACTCGGACTGAACGATGCGATTTGTCTAGGGTGCCACTGTGTCATTTCAGATCTCGACAGGTCTCGCCGCGCCAGCCTCGTAATTTCAAGATAGAGGTTATTAGGAAAACGTGGCACTCTTCCTGGGCACTGCATTCCCATGGCCAATGGGGAACGGTGGATGACAGCACTGTGTCTCCATCAAAAATACAATCGACTGTTTCGGTGTTTGCCTGTTATGTGTTTTCCTTCTTTGTTTTGGAATTAGTTTGAATTTATAGTTTGTAGTTGTAGTTTGCAGTAAGGGAAGGGTTATGTGACACACCTACCCTACGGACCCCCCTAGCTACCCTATCTACCCTAGCTACCCAATAATCACATTCCCCCCTGTGCACACGGTTTAATCCCCATAGCTTTTATTAAGAGTACCCTCGCCTGTGATTAGCACCTAATCCCCATACCTTGGGTGTGCGTGGGATGGCATTGCGGGGGTGTGTGGTGACCGGAATTCGAGAAGTCTTGTACTGTCAAACTGTGTACAGTTTTGAGTTTTTGTAACGAGTTACGACTTAGCGCATGTCGCTGTCCTGCACAAGTTAGAAGCTTGTAAACTTGGAGGTGCAGGTCAGCGATTTGACTGTCGTGCGTGTGAGATGATCATGGATGTCTCAGATCAATCACGCCATTTAGTTCTAACCATTGTCTCGCGATGCACATACATACGTTTTTGTTAGTGTTCGCAAATTCAAAAAGGGAGACAGTCCTGTGCGTCTGAACAGAAGCTCTGCTGTCTGCCCAGTACTTCTCCGACAAGTCTCTGCAGTGATCACAGCTACCTAGACCCAGGTTTTCCATTTTTCCCAACCACAAACCGATATTATTGATACAGTCAGGCGGGAAGGTGGGAACCCGTAGAATCAAACCCCTTTTCTTTGTTGCACAGTCAGTGAGGACGTCGCAGCCTCGTAAAACCTGAAAGTGCACACCCGGCCGATGCCAGTCGCCTTCTTTCTTACACTCAACCTCTCTGGTGACCATCATCGAATGAGAAAACCTTCGAAGAGCGAGCGAGTTTAGGACATATTTGATAATTCAGTGTTAAGATGCACGGATTGGTGTTCCCCCGCGGCTGTTTGCAGTCGTCAACCTCAGGTCCTGATAATGTGATATTTGCGCCTTGGGTGCGCAGGGGTCGCGAGCACAAACGCACACACGTTCGGTTTGCACGAGCAATATTCACCGAGGGAACGAGAATGGAGGCTGAATGGCACTTAGACGACCTTATGTTTGAAATGGGTCACGCGGAGTTCCTGAAACAAGAGGCTGAGGAGAAGGCCGTCCAAGACAAAATGTCTTCTTTCGCGCAAGAGGAGGGTACACATCCAACACTCGTGATCGACAGCTCTGACGACCGCGTGTACGTCACTCCTTATCTACTAGGAGTGAAGTCGACCGAGGAGCTGGGCCCAAAGGACCGACGAACGGCCGAGCAAGAGGCATTGGCAGCAGCTGAGCGAGCGGAGGTTCAAAAGTTTTGGGCTACTCGCGGAGTGACACGCATCGAGGTCAAGCACACCAGAACAATCCAACAGAAGCTTCGTTCTAAGAAGTATTCCTCCATCATACTCCTTGTAGAGCTGGGCGCAAAAAGGACGGAGCGGTTCTGCGAACTTTTGCAAAATGATATTCTTGGGTTCGTCAAGGAAGGGGGGTTATTCGCGCTTCGGGGCTCTGGGATGCTCACTTTCCCGGCAGGCAGCAGCCATCCCACGCACCGAGGTCTTCCCATGCTTAAAACGCTTTTCTATCCCGAGATTGAGCACTGGACGGACGGCCCAGATGAGATCGCGTTTCGCGTTCACAGATCAAACCTGGAGAACGTTAGGCGCCTCTTCCCCGAATGCTGCAAGTCCGATGTGGTAGACAGCGAGCCCGCCTTTCGGGCCAGAGGCGCCGTGCTGGGCATGGTTCCGGACGAAGAGTGCTATTTCAGGAGCTGCGAGGACCTGCACGAAGGCTGCATCGTCGCCGTGAAGGAGATCGGGAAAGGCATGTTAGGTTACTTTGGCCATTACTGTGTTGCGGAAAAGAGCCGCGGCGACCTGGTGAGGCAGTTCCTCAAGAACGGCGCCAAATCCCGGGAGGAATTCACGGCATCTGCGCGCAGCTGGTGGGACGTGGCCGCGGAGGCGCAGAGTGATGCCGAGAGCCAGCAGGAGACACAGAGTGATGCCGAGGACTTCAATCGTCCTGGATATACGATCGAAGAATACTATGGAGATGGAGGCACAAGCAGTGACGAGGGAGACCTGGATTTTGAGGGGCAATACAATTGGATAGCGGAGGAGGCTGATATAGAGCGAGAGCGCACACTGCAGCGGGGTCCAGGCACACGGGAACGGGAAGATGAGGATGTTGACCGTGACGAACATCCATCGGAACGTGCTCTCGAGGGCGCTACTGAGGAAGCTGCTAAGGATGTTGGCCTCGATCAGGTGCAGTGCCGATCGCTTTGTTTGTATCATCAGGGACTGCCGTCCTTACCAAATCTCCGTTGTGCGGCTGCGGACGCGAGCATGCCTGAGAGGTATGCGCGCAGGCAGGTGAATAACGTGCTTCTGTCTGCACCGCGGCGCACGCTCTATGGGCGAGTGCGTTACCAATATGCGTCGCGTATGATGACCTGCGTCACTGTCATGAACCTGCGTAGAACCTGCGGCTGCCACGCAACCTGCATATCAAACTGCGTACATACAATATGAAAAGCTGAAAAATGAACCACATCTCAGTATGACAATACCGGCAAATATTGAAAAAAAACTCGCAGATTCAGCACAATCTTGTCTCCACATATGCGGTCTGCCTCGCGACGTCAGCGGTCTGCCCCCGCCACAGGTACCCACGCCTCCGCAGAGACTTTTTTAGATATTGTCCGGTGATGTCAGAACGCAGCCTGAGGAGACCTCAGGTGAAGGTCGGAAACAACACGTTAGTCGCAGCCTAGCACTGAGTTTATTTCTGCATTTCAGGCTGCGCCACTGCCAGGCCCCTGTGCGCAACACCGCTGCACCCTGTATGCAACACTGTCCGGAATTGCAGGTTTGGCTTGAACTTTCGCCGTCATATACCGTCATATACCATTACAAATTGTATAGCTCATCACATTTCTCATATTACAGATCGGCGTTGCCATATAGTGGTTACAATACCAGACAAGCCTCCCTGTATGGGTGATTGCATCTTTGGGATGGATGCGTGTAGACTGCTTCACTGCCACGCTCGCTGCACGCATCACTACTGCACTGGTGTGCATACCACGTAAGCCGCTGCTTCCGGGGCATGCGCCCTGCGTGGGAGACTTCTTCACCTGCCATACCCTCGATCGCAAGCAAAGTCACGTGTAAGTCAATTCTTCACAATTGATGAGGTACAATCAGAAAAAACGCCCCGTGAATACCAAAATGAGAACAGTTTCCCGGGAAAGGATAGACGGAAATTTGACGTGATATCGAACCATATCAATTGGGTGTATTTTTCTTTAAGAGTAGAGAGAGGGTTGACGTCACTTTGAGGGTTGACGTCACTTTCCACCATCAAGCACCTGCCACTCACCCTGCATGAGATACTGCTTCACAGCCACGGAAACTGCATTGGACACGGCGAGCGCGTGGTACCTGCCAGCTGTGACACCCCGTGCCGCTGTGTGTCTGGAGGGGACGCGATGCACTGATGCAGCACTGATGCAGCACTCACTTTATTGGTCCGCGGGTGAGGCAGGAACAGACATGGGATGCGGTGGATAAAGGTCGCAAACGAGCAAGAGACGCCTCTGTTCCTGAGGCGCAGGCGGAGTGTGGAAACACACATGACACCCAGGAGTGTGGCATGACTTGTGGCGCATGCGGTGTCACATGTCCAAAGGGCACTGTAATGAGATCGGTGACGGAGTTGCCATCATTTCGTGACACGTGCCCGTCATGCCCTCCGGATGGGCTTTGCTGCCCCTCGTGTGTGCAGCACAGAAATGCATGCTTGAAAAGAGACCCTTATCATCACTGGTGCAGACTCATTGGAGATAAGTTTTTCAAGGAAGAGCCTGCCAGGAAACCGTGCCCAGGATGCGAAAGATGCAAGATATCAGGCCGATGCATGGGGGAAGGGTGCAAGAGATGCGGAGTTGCACACCCGTGTGCCTATCGACACTGTCCGCGTTGTTTTGTTGGGTTGAATGCAACGGAGGAGAAGCGCTGCACCCAAATGTTTGGTGGAAACCTTAAGGAAGCCTATTGGCGAGAGTATCCACATGGCCGCTATCGGACTTGTGAAATGGATAGGGAATGGATGGGTGCCTACAGTGCTGCCATTGAGGGTGGGTATGACTACTAACTCGATATTTTGAGCAGCGTGGGGTGGAATAGGCGGAAGGACCTTTATTTTCAGAAGATCTGCATATTCATTTCATCAGTGTTGGGGTCATGACATAGTTGCCACTGTACGATTTTGGGGCGCCCAGCGATGAAGATACTAAGTTCAAGTGACCAAAACCGAACCTGTTATATCATATCCTGACAGACTGTATATTTTATTTGGACAAGATAATAAGAATATGGGTGTTAAAGGTGTGCCGAATGTATGTTGAACGCATAAATCCGCAGATGAATTTCGAAAAATGGTTGTGGACACCAAGTGTAAAGGCATCATCGGATCTACACTTGCCATGTGCTTCGTCATCTCCAAGCATACTGGCATTATGTGCACACAATTCATGACAGAAGTCATGCATGCATCTTGAGGCTATTGTATTTGTTGGTGGTTTGAATCACGATGACCTCATTTTGGGAGAGTATATAGCGAGTTGTGAACTTGTTAGACTAGCTCAATAATTGAACAGGTAATGATTGCTTACCTGCAGCTTGTCCACATAACATATGATTCGTTTACATATAATGTATAGTTGATTAGTTGTTGGTATAGATATGCACTACGCACCTTCATGCGTGCGGGGCTGGCGGGGGTGCCCCACGATACAACCATCACGCGCGGAGGTCGGGCGGGAGTGCCCTACGAGATATCACCATCACTGTGAGCGCGGGGTAGTCACTCAAGGGGGGCGGTGTTGCGGTCGTTGCTCCACGCTCTCGCCTTGCATTTTATATTCTTATGCGCCGCAGGCGCGAATTTTTTAAAATCCCAACATTTTCGTTGAGCAGTGGGGTTATTCCAAGTCGAGGGCGTGTGCTCCGTCCCACCCCGTAGGACTTGCAGTCTTGCAATTCGAAATAGCTCATAATAATTCGGAAACTCATAATAATTCGGAATAGTTCATAACAGCAATCAACACGACACATGCTAGCGCAAGACGGGACTTGCTGACGGTGACGTATGTATGGAAACCCGCTTTCATACGACCGTACTAGCTCAGGTACAGGCGATCCATGGCTCGGGAGACTGCGCACATACTGAAGGGCATTGTGGATGTGTCGAGGAGGATGGTATCTTGCCACGGCCCCGCCCTGTTCCTGCATGCTTCTCACTCCACTGGGATGATGGTGGGATGACTTTTGTCGGCGGATCGCATGCCGTTCAGTGTGTGGCTTATCCTTGGACCGCATACGACACCATTCGCTTCGACACATCCCAAACCAAGCACAAAACAAATCTACTACAAACACGAATCACAACCGAACATGTGGGGTAGCGGGGAGCTCAAGCTTTGCACACCAGGTCCGTCATGGAAACATTCCATTCCGGTGCTCAATTCCAGGCAAGCTAAAGGTTTCGAACCAAACAGGGGATCCCCAGCTGCGGTGCTCGCTCCACGAAGGTCTCCCCTACTCGCTGAAAAAAAATACCATCTGTCGCTGGCATGGACGTCTGGCAGGGAAAAACCAAACTCAGACACCTACGTGATCGTATCTACTGGACGAAAAAAACAAATGTGGGCAGCAAAGCTCTCCCCGCAGAAGCAAGGGAAGACACAGAACGTGGGCACCACCACCCTCTGTCTCTCCTTGCATCAAGGGCGGACGGATCTACCAGGTTCTCCAAGAAGCAGTGCCCGCCAGAAAGGCACCACAGGGACAACCGCATCACAACAACCACACTCACACACCATAAGCATCATGCATGCATTGACACTTGTCACAGTACTTACACCATCCTAGTAGACAAGTAGAGCTTCATCTTCTCATGACAGAAAATGCCACATTTTCTCAATGATTAATATATCAGCTGGTAAGCCAACCACTTGTAAGCAATATCCCAAAAATATTCCACTCTGCCCGCAGAGAAGACGTCGCCTTATGAAAACTTTCAAAATCAAACTGAACGTGCAAACTGAACCGGAACTCTCCGTTCTGTCGCCATCACCTGATATAAGTCAGGGACACTTGGCTGCTGCATTCCATCACCCAGTCACTAATCGAACAAGACTTACTCTTAGTTCATCTCACTGCACATTCCTTTACTTTCCGCTGTCGTCGTCGTCCTTTTTTGTTTTATTGCTCTCCTTCTTTTCCTTCTTTGCTTTGGGTGTCTCTTCAGTGCTCTCCTTCTTTTCCTTCTTCGCTTTGGGTGTCTCTTCAGTGCTCTCCTTCTTTCCCTTCTTTGCTTTGGGTGTCTCTTCAGTGCTCTCCTTCTTTTCCTTCTTCGGGTGTCTCTTCAGTGCTCTCCTTCTTTCCCTTCTTTGCTGGGTGTCTCTTCAGTGCTCTGCTTCTTTTCCTTCTTTGCTTTGGGTGTCTCTTCAGCACTGCCACGGGTCTCAGAACCCTTCTTGCGTTTACCTGCCACGAAGCGACCGCATATTCAGGCGCCAACTATCCACGCATGCAATGAGGTTGCTGCTTGCCGTTGGTGTCACTTATGGATAAGTGTAGGTGCTATTCAAAGGTTGCTGCTTGCCAATGGTGCCACTTATGGATGGGTGTAGATGATTGTTGCAGATTGCCTGTCACCTGTTGTTGGCTCAACGGGCTTGCTTGTATTCGAACCATCCGCCCCAGATTGATCCTTCTTTGACGGTGTCTTCTTCTGTGGCCGAATCACCTTCTTGCCTGCCTCCCTCGCCAGGTTGGCACGTTGTCGTGCATTGGGCCGCCTCGCTTTCTTCGCCCCGCCCCGAGCGTCCTTCGTGGTGCCTGCAGCCGCCTTCTCTTCCCCAGTGTCTGGCGTAGCTCCTCCCGATGCCTCACCATTCCCGGCACTCCCCTTTCCGCCACCTTTACCGCTCCTCCCCCTTCCCTCCCCCTTTCCTCGCCCTGGCCCTCCCGCCTTGCCGCCTTCCCCCTTTCCCTCCCTTCCCGCCGCTAGCATTCCCTTTTCCACGTCCACCTTCCGTTGCTTTCATCCGCTTGTTCGCACTGCCTTCGCCTGATTGGCCAGGATCCCCAGCTTTCTGCACGCCCTGCTTCTCCTCCTTTCCACCTTCCGGATTCACCCCATCAAGCAATCCCCACCATCCGTCAATTGCATGTCCCCCCTGGTCTAGCAGACTCCGAAATGCGCTTGCTCCCCGCGCCGTCTATTCAATCGCCATGGGGTCTAGCAGACAACCATCGTACAGTACCCGACCATCGAGTCACATCGAGTCACATGGTTCCCCTGTGCCATCTCTTACGTAACCGACATTATCATGTGACCCCGCCCCCCGCCATACAGGCGCCTGGCCACAGGGTCACTGCCAAGCCCCCTCCCTCTTAATCAGACAGGCACCCATGGTACCATCTGTCCACCTCCGATACTCAAGCACATGGACGCTCTGTGGTGCTGTGCCTTCTTCTCACCGGCCATTGTGTCACACAGGCGCCTCAGAGCGCCGTTTCCTACCCCTGCCACCCCGCCAGATGAGCACCCCGAGGGGCTCTCTGTCTCCCCACCACTGACCCGGTTAAGGCCCACCTCGGTGCCACCCTCCCTTGACCACTCAATTGCGTGAAATGCCGACTGGTACCAACCACACCCTGAGTAGGGCGGAGCAATATAGTTCAAATGTATCCGCAAGCTGATCGCGTACCTGCCACTTCCACGCCACGCTTGCGTTTGCCTTGGGCTCCATCCACGGGCTCCTGCGCTTGCACCTCAGCCCCCCTGAGCTCAGCATCAGCCCCCCCTGAGCTCAGCATCAGCCCCCCCTGAGCTCAGCATCAGCCCCCTTAGCTCAGCATCAGCCCCCTGAGCTCAGCATCAGCCCCCTTAGCTCAGCATCACCCCCTGAGCTCAGCATCACCCCCCCCTGAGCTCAGCATCAGCAGAGCCTCAGCCTTTGCTTGGTGCAAGTGCACAGCTCGTGCTGGCGCCACACACAGATGGTCGCTAGGAACTCGTCAAGGCGAAAGGTAAAGCAGTGGGCTCTAAGGAAGATGGCATAAGCAGTAAAAGGTCCCCGGAGATCGTGACGGGCGAAATGGTGCGGAGTGCTACAACTGCAAATCCGCCACGTGGCGGCGACATGCGAGCGACCACTGCAGAGGGTGTCTAGCGTGCGCGGATCCGCCACGTGGCGGCGACATCTGGCCATCACTGCGCAGCGCCGAGCAGCAGGTGCTGTGCAATGCAGGGAGACTTGCTTCAGCGGGGCTCGTCTGTCCATCGAGTGCACCAGTATGCCCGGGCACATCCCTGAGCAATCCAGATGGACGTGGCGCATCCAAGGTAACATGTGGATTGCGCAAGAAGGCTCGCCGCAGCGGCCCAAATGAGGCATACTTGCACCATGACTCGGGACGATGCTCCAATGGGGATGGCTGCGGCACCTTGGCAGGCTGGAATTTCATCCCGCCGTGACCGGCGTTTTTCCGGACTTGCACATTGTGCCCCTTCATTGGCTTGCCCTCACCTGCCCAATTCAACCGCCGCCGCCACGCTGCTCGTGTTCCCGGTGCACTACGCTTGCGGGTGTTGAGGCCCGGGCCGCAGGCGGGAGTTGTGCGCACTCCACGCCTGCGCATCACGCACGTGCGCATGCGCCGGCGCTTCTGCTGGAGCTGACTTCTCTTGACAACCAGGACCCTACCCGCCAGAGTGCCACGGAAGTGCGAATCGGGTGCACTGTGCACCCATGCCAGGAGACCACAAGAATCCAGTACACACTCTGGGACAGCCATCCGGATTCTCTGGATCTCCATATGTGCAGACCTCCGAATGTGTGAGGTTGCGTCAACATCATCTCGGCGCCCCTACATTTCACTCCCCGGCTCGCTGACAAGGCATGAACCCATGGTGCGCCGGGCTGTGAGCTACTCGTTGAGCTACTCGCGCGTGATGCACCCGCTGCCACGCGTGCAATGCACAGGCCTGGCCTGGCAGCGCTCCTGCACAGCCGGGGCGATGCGGACGTAGTGCAGCATACCTGTGCTGAGCATGAGCTGCACTTTCTTCTGCTGACGGCCTCCACCATCCTGTGGCGCCCGGCCCACGGAGCCTTCGATCATCCACGTGGCACAGTGCAGCCAGGCGGCCCCGTGCGGCGGGCCGTGTGCCACCCCGAGGCCCCTGCACAAACGGAGACTCCGCCAGACCCGAGGGACGGGGGAGCGCATGCCACGTGGCACCATCTGCTCGAGGAGCCAGGTGCTGAGAACGTGTCGTGCAAAAACAAGAGCAGCAGGATGCAGTGCGTGGAGCCACGCGATAAAGACGGTCATGCTGGGACATTGGCACACGACAACCAGATGCAAGGCGGGCCGTTACCAACCGTCGGATGCGGGGCAAAAAGCCCTCACAGGCCACCAGCAACGCGTGGCGGAGCGCGGGCGCACCTTGTGGGACTCGCCAACGAGGGCTTTGAATGCGTCGTTGGCGTCGGCAATGTTGTCAAACACCGCCGATGCCGTGCCAAACTTCTTGCCGGCCTCCACCTTGAGGTTCTGCCGGGCGCCCCGGCGTGACATCCGGCGGCTCTCTGAGTGAGGCAAGGCTTGCGGCCCCGGCGTGACACCCGGCATGACACCCGGCGGCTCTCTGAGTGTGGCAAAAGCTTGCGGCCCCGGCGTGACATCCGGCGGCTCTCTGAGTGAGCCATAGGGGCAATCAAGTGGCGAGGAGGCCAAGGGGGGGCGGGGAGGCGTGTGAGGCGAGACGGGCGGCAGGGAGGCATTAGAGGTGAGACGGGAGGCAGGGTGGCATTAGAGGTGAGACGGGAGGCAGGAGGCGGTGAGGCGACACGGGCAGCAGGGAGGCGTGTGAGGCGAGACGGCCAGGGATGCGTGTGAGGCAAGACGAACGGCAGGGTGGCATTAGAGGTGAGACGGAGGCAGGGTGGCATTAGAGGTGAGACGGGAGGCAGAGGGGCGTGTGAGCGACACGGGCAGCAGGGGAGGCGTGGGGTGAGGAGGCAGGGAGGCGTGTGAGGCGAGGCGGGTAGGAGGACCACCTTTATAGTCACATTCAGCTGTTTGATGGGCGCAGCACCAGCACCAGCCTCCGCATCTGCAGCTGGCTGAAAGAGGGACCGCACGGCGTCCTCGGTGGCCTCTGGAGGCAGGCGGTGGACGAACAGCTCCATCAGAAGCTCCTTGGGCACCTGTCACCTCATCCATTTCCCGTGACCTGCAGTGCGCGCCAGGGCTGGCAAGCCATGCCTCGCCGGCGTTCCTACATGCTGGTGCCAGCATCCTACACCTTGCCGATGTCGGCGTACACCGGAATCGGCTGGTATAGTCCGTGCTGTCAAAATGTGACGGCGCCGGCGCGCCACTTCTTGCCGGTATCAACAGACACAGGAGCCACGTGGCAAGCGTGCTCAGAGGCCTGGTTCCTGAGGCCCTACCTTCTCATTGGGGGGGGGGACCGGGGGGATCATGCCAATCTTGAGAAGGTGCTGCACTAGGTGCAGCGATGCGCGGGCGTCCTGCATGGTGCCCCAACGCCCCCTTGCCCGGATCAACTGGCTTATGCCTAATCTACTGTCCACGGCAGCGTCCAGCAGAAGTTCACAAAACACATCAGTCTTGAAGGAAGGTGGCAGGCACCTCTTCGCTGGAGTGAAAGTGAGATGAGTCGCGGATTGGCTTCTCCAGCACCTGCAATGCTCCACTCCCTCCAAGGTGACGCCAATATACAAGCACATGAGTAGAGCGCGGAACGGACAAGTGGGTCGCAGTAGAGAAGCAGAGGGCACGGCGCACGGGGGGTAAAGCAGAGGGCACGGCGCACGTGGGGGCAAGCGCAGGTGGTGAAGGGGGCACGGCGCACGGGGGAAGCAGGGCACGGCGCACGAGGGGGAAGCAGAGGCACCGGCTAAGGGGGTGAGGGCACGGCGCACGGGGAAGGTGCAGCACTTTGACCGCACGTGAACGACCAGTCCAGGAATGGAAAGACGAAGAGGTAAACCTAGAGACACTCAAGGTGGCAGGCCGGCACGAAGCAGGCGCGAGGCAGAAGCACACCTCCTCGGCAAGGTAGGCGAGCCCTGGAAGGATCGCGAGTCCGGTGTACTGTGGCAGGCCCCCCTCTTCAGTCGCATTTGCGCCACAACCCGCAGCGACAACCCGGGTAGAGAGGTGCTCACAGAATCGGAGAATTGGCGAATGACAGGCAACTGGCAAGTAGGCAACAGCTGCATGAGGTTCACAGCACAGACAAAGTCCCCCACCGGTCGGAAATGGGTCATCCTGTAGACAGAATTCGTGGCACAGACTAGGCCCCCGCCGGTAGGGGAGGGGTCACCTTGTAGACAAGGGCGGTGTCAATGACCGGGCGGTGATCGATTTGGAGCGTCATGAGATCGTGCTGCAGGCTGTGCCCGATGAGCACCGTGCTGCTGTCCTGGCAAAGAGCGAAGACTTGCTTCTGCTCCAGCCGCACAACCCACACTCCACCAGCCTTAGTCATCGACCAGGCCGATGCCGGCTCCAGCAACTGCAGCAGCACGTAGCCCCGCTCCACCGCATTTCTCGCGTGGCAAGATTCCCTGCGCCTACCTCCGCCCTGACAGGTGGCATACAACACAGTGACTCTCGCTGCGGGATGACACGTGGCATGCAGTACAGCCCCTCCCTCCTGGCTGAGTGCCGGAGGCGGCAAGAGGTGATGAGTCACACCGCAATTCGTTGTAGCTGAACCGCAAGGGTAGCGTTCAATAGGCAAGCATGCGACCTTTGATGCTTACCACGGCATGGTAAACCGTGTGATGAAAGATCGCGCCTCAGTGAGCAAGCCATCTCGAACTTTGTGGTTAGCAAACCGTGTGATGAAAGATCGCGCCTCAGTGAGCAAGCCATCTCGAACTTTGTGGTTAGCAAACGGCACCCAGGAGAGCCGTGGCCACTGGGAGGTGCTCAGTCTCAGCCATAAGCACGTCGTAGCATCTTCTCCCGCCAGTATGACCGCGGAGTTGCTAGGCATTGTAAGGTATGTTCAAAGTGAGGTGAGGGGGAAGAAGAGGATTGCAGTGTCTGGGGGCTCGCAGGTGTGTTTCAGTCCACACCTGTACGTCATAGAGAGTGGTTGTGACGCCTTCCAGGTCCTTTGTGGTGATGCCTGCACGAGTTCGCAACCTTTCCGGATTCAAGTTCGAATTCCTAAACAAAGATCAACGTCATGAATGACTTCTCAAACGCCACACACTGCGCGGTGGAAGCTGCAAGCAGTGCCAGAGGCACGGAGATCACGGTGGGCAGCAAGAAGTGAAGAAGGACCCGTGATGCCAGTCTTGAGGTCCGCGACCGCCCCGCGCGGCTGCACCAGCGTCTTGACCACAACAGCGCCCTGGAGAGCCGCACGCCGTCCTCTCAGAGAAGTGCTCTTGAGCCGGACAACAGCTTCAACTCCACGCAGAGTGAAGTCAACTCCCAGAAGGTTCCAACACCTCTAAATATGGATCGCATGAAAGGTTCAGTTTTCGCGGACGTTGGCGGTATCGAGAGGGCTCATCAAGTGGCGGGCGATCCAGCAAGGAGGGTGGAACTCACGTCGCTATCCACCACAGAGACCCCCAAAAGCTCACGGTCGCCCCGTGTTGTGGTGCACATCTGCATCGCCCGGCCTCGAGCCTCACTCGATTAGATAAAGCACGGACCTGTGCCGCACGCAGTGTGCTTTGTTGCATGATAGGCAACCATAGGAGCACGCCACGTCAGCGGGTTCTGTTGCATGATCACCGTAGGTACACGACACGTCAGCGGGCTTTGTTGCAAGATTGGCAACCATAGGAGCACGCCACATTAGCGCGTCTTGTGCGCCCATCTATCCCCCGGCAGAGGGGCGAGGAAAGACTTCCCAAAAGCGACCCAGCGTCATTCACTTCAGCGCCTTCGCCTGTTAGAAGTTATGACGATTGCAGGTCAGAGCTTCCGATCTCTGTATGCAGAGTGTCGGGGGGGGGGCTAGCCGCTTGCTTGCGGCTCTCAGAAGTGAAGCCGGCGCAGACGAGCGTGGAGGCAATCTGAAAGCTTCGAGAGAAAGCGTGGTGGAAATCCAGCGAGCTCTTGCGAGGAAGCATGACGGCCTGACGTGATGCACGTGCAGGAGAAGAGAGGCAAGCAGCGCAGGTGAGCGCACCTCGCAGTCCATGGCGTAAATTTTGGCCGGCTTGGAGGTAGGATGTTCAGGCGAGCGCGGAGTGCGCACCCAGCCCTTTCCATAGGAGGGCAGAGTATAGTTTTTGTTGAACAGCTGGTGTTTCTCAGTAAGTTTCACCAGCTGCCACACGTCCAGTCCCGCTGAAGCCTCGCCCTTCGGGGCGTCCGGTTCCTTCCTGCAGCGTCGACCCCCGCGCAGCGCGAAGCGCCGTAAGTAACGGCGTCAGGAGTACGTGGAAGTTGCGCGTCCAGCAGCCCTGATGGCTGCGATGGCGACTGCCCACCCCTGGGAGGATTGGTAGGCAGTTCGCTGCTCTGAGTGGAGCTGATGCGTCGTGTCGCGCAGCACCCGTGGCGATGGCAGCTTAGGGTCGGGAGGTTTGTCTGACCGCTGGGAGTCTGACTGGCCTATCGTGTTATGTCTGACCGCTGGGAGTGTGACTGGCCTATCGTGTCATGCACTTGCGGCGAATCGAGCCAGCGAAGATCTTTGGGAGGTCCTCGAACTCGCCGAGATACTGCCAACAGGGGTGGTCACCGACGCTGCTCGGAGTAGGGCGTGGAAGCTTGGCGCACCTCTGCTTGGCCGCCGCGTCAAGTCGCGCCGTCTTCTCTCGCAGCAGCTGGTGTTGATAGCGCTAAAGGAATTCACCCGCCTCAACCCAGCCCAACCACACAACTCCTTCTCACATAAATTGGGCACCGGATAACGAACAATTCATGAAAAGCAGCGGTAGCCCAACCGTGTGCACAGTCGCCCACCAGAATACACAGGTTTGGCATCAAATGTAGCAGACTTACAGTGTACATATACACAAGATTAACGAAAACTCAGGCCGGATCAAGGGTCCGAGTTGGTATGTTTTTCCGAAGATGGATCCGTACCCTATGCCGTTTGATCATAGTTCGGTGTTTCTTTTCTGTCAACGTCTCGACAAAATCAACGAGGACCTGCGTAGCCCAAAGGTGACTCAGGTCAGATACTGAAGCCGCCACAGTCTGCACCCTGTCTCCCAAAAGCTGGCCAACGAGCAGGTGCCAATGCGAGCGCGCAGATACAAAGCCCCAAGTCAAGATTCGGCAGCAGGAGCCTCATCAATATCGGTTCTCAAAGGGGCCTCTTACTTGGAAGTGATGTGTAGTGGGGTTAGTCCTTGTGAGTGCGATGTAGTTCTTAGGCTGCGTCTTCTGAAGAAACTCTAAAAAGGCGCCTTTGTCGCCTTCCATCTTCCTCTCCTGCGCCTCGCGGACTATGCGTGCCAGTACCTGCAGCACATGCATGGCTTGGTACAGAAACATGGAGGCTTCGGAATAATAGCTGGAGTGCAAAACTTTAGCCAGTCGAAAGGCTCAAAGGTGGTCCAGATCCCCCTCGCTACTTGCTGCGCAAAGGCAGCGCGATATGCCTGCATGGGTTACAAAGTGAGACTAACTACATAGCGATATGGAAAATGGGGAAGGATTTTCTAACCTAACCGTGCCAAGGGTGCTGTAAGTCAAGATCTGTCACCTCTCGGTCCTTAGCCGTGAAAGGCGCTCGTACATCACAGGCGCCATCTCCAGCTTCGTCGTCGCTCATAGCGAATTCGGCACTTGAACACTCTGTAACGACACTAAATTCCTCGTCATTAGCTGTAACATTGGAACAGTTGACCGTACAACAAACTGCTGGGTACAAGTTGCAGTCACTTACAGAGACCTCCGCGGTAGTTGTGGGCAACGGTTAGCGGCTGTCCATACACTTTGACAAATCACTATCTAACTGAATTAAGTAGTATCGCAAGCGAAACTTTCATCTTTTGAAATGTGCAGTAGCCACCCGGAGCGGCCGTAGCGTATCTTAATGTGCTACAAAAGATCAAGACAAGGCAAGAAAGTAACAAAATGGATCGCACGCGATGGCTGATACCGCGTAAGACTTCCTGCACGCTTGCAACGGAAAGGGTCGTCAATCGGGAAGAGCAAGAGAAATCCCAGGCGTCCGGATTGTTCCGAACAGTTCGTGCTCACTCGACTGCTCACGTCAGGCTCGTGGGTCGTGCCGTTTTGTTGTTCTTGAACTGTAGTGATCTTAGATCTAAGAAGTAGAACGTGAACGGTAAGGCCACCCCTTTTTATAGTGTAGAAGTACGTCACCCGCCCGCCCCTGTTGTGACACGGTGACACATGCGACAGGTGCGAGGTGGGGGAAAACAGGACGGAGAAAATGGGCAGAATGAGAAAGGGGGCATGCGATGGGCACCTCGCATAAGCATCAAAATCGCGCCTACCTCTTGTTTCGTTTGTTGTCCCACTTTCATTCGGTGAATATTCTGACCTGCACGCATGGAGTGACGCTCCCCCACATAATATTCGGTGCGAATAGAGCGTTTCTATTGCAAAGATGACTTCAAACGATGAGTGGACAGTCGTTGGACAAAAAGGTTCCAGCAGACGCGGGAAATCTGGACGTGCTCTTACACTCAAGCATGCCAACGATCTGAATAGTCAAGTAAAAGCAAATCGTTCAGCCGAACTGTTGAACGCACTCTCTGCGCAAGGTACAGGTGCGACTTACCTTATTTGAGCGATGAAATCTATGTCTAATTCGTACACCCGTGAACGTTGCCATCCGCTTGTTGGCATCATTCTCGCGACACCAAGTGGCTTTGATTAATTATTTAAGCGTAATATTATGCGTTTGCGGTTCCCTGCCTAACGTGAACGATGCATACCATAGCTTTTACCTCCGCTGTGCTATGTATGTGCTACTTCGACCAGTTTTAACTTCGCTCATCTCGTGCAAGTATGGGTGGGAGAATGGGCATTCATATCTGATCGACTGATTCCCTCCAGTGTGTGCTAACGTCTTCAGGGAGCGAGACTTCTGGAAACGCTGCAGAGCAGTCCAGACAACAAGAGAAATCAGCGCGCAAATGGGGCAAGTCGTCAAGTGATAGGTACTGTCAAACACCGAGCTTCAGAAATTCTGCTCTCAAGATCAAGGCGACACTTGGGGAAACGATAAGCGAATACGTAGTATTTGTATTCGGAGTTGTACATGATCAAACCACCTAACTGATAACTGAAAAACAGGATTGGGAATACAGGGTGCAAGCTGCGAAAGATAGAATTGAACGCGGTCTCGAAGAACTCCAACGTGCGCCATTCTATGAAAAGTTATGTCGACATTTTTCAAAGCACTTTCTCGTCGATAAACGTCAGGAACGAGGAAACGATACTGACAGTGAAGGGCATACGCGCGTTCAAGGTGAAACCATCTCTCGTTTGTTCAAGCCGTCTGAAACTGGGCTTTCCTCGTGCGGAAAACATTCTTCACAAGGCTGGTCTACCAAGCTAACAAGAAAGGGTTTCTCACGACTGGAATGCCGAAGTGACAATGAGGAATCTGTAGGGTGATAGATATGTGGATGGCAAGATAGGGTTGAACACGAATGGCTCGCTCACACATCGGGCAAAGGTTCCGCACATCTGGCCTTCACAGGTGTGATGGAAGGGTCACGTGTCACTCGTGCAGCTAGGTGGCAAGACAAGGTTTTGCACGGCTGGACTGCACGTGTGGAAGGCAAGGTTTCACAGTACTACGCTTCGCACAGGTAGCAGGGAAGGCTATTTGATAAGTCAAGCAGCTAGGTGCCAAGATGGAGTTTGGCACGACTGGACCGCACAAAATGCGGGCAAGGTTACCCAATGGTGGGCTTCACACAGGTAACAAGGAAGGCACTCTCAAGAGTCAAGTGGCCAGGTGGTTTGATAGGGTTTCACACAATTGGTCCTCACAGCCAGCAGACACCGGATTGACACGACTGGGCTTCACACAGGTAGCAAGGAAGGCACTCTCAAGAGTTGGGAAATCCTCATGCTGGAAACAGCGCGGCCAGCGTGCGAGACCATTGGAGCAGATTGTCCCCAGGCAGGGGGTCGCAGTTGCAGCCTGCCCAGACACAGCGCGGCCAGCGTGAGAGACCATTGGAGCAGATGGTCTCCAAGGGGGGTCGCAGTTGCAGCCTGCCCAGGCCTGGCGCGGCCAGCGTGAGAGACCATTGGAGCAGATGGTCCCCAAGGGGGGTCGCAGTTGCAGCCTGCCCAGACACAGCGCGGCCAGCGTGAGAGACCATTGGAGCAGATGGTCTCCAAGGGGGGTCGCAGTTGCAGCCTGCCCAGGAACAACGTGGACGTACGCTATCTAGTAGGCCAAGCGTCTCTTTGGGTTTGCGTGAAAGCTGTTCCATAAATATTCTCCTTTCGGGGGGGAGCAGGAACAGAGAGCAGTCAAGCCGAATTTGGGAACTGGCGATGGATCTCTTCCTGTGAGGGGCTTCCAAATGTCGTGGTCTACGGCCTGGGCTCTGTCACTGGATCAGGTGTATCTTGTTGTCAAGTTGCATTGGCCATTCGCCTCATACGATTTTTAGGTATCCTCCCTTCGCGTGCTTCCTTAATGCTATTTACCAGCTTCGGAACGTGCAAAGGCGGGTCTGTGTGTTGTGCCAACAGTTATCGCCGGAACGCAGATTCGAGTGGTGTGTAAGGCAGAGTTGTCTATACAGTCAGAAAAGAGGCGGTCACCTTCAGCACTCTCCCCGATGTGTAATGGATATTAATCATTCTTGAAAGTTGTTTTAAGCGGAAGGCAAGAGGCAGTAGTAGTTGTGCTATACTTTTTTTGACACTATTGGTTCAAGCCCGTAAGTCAGTGAGTCGATGACAACATCTGAATGATAACAATGTGCGACGCTTCATGGCAGGTCTCGAGGGAAGAGCTCAAGCCTATGATCCTGTGTCGACAGAGGTGGATGATGAAGTCCTTGCTGCATATGGGATACAAAGTATCAAAGAAGATGAGGGTGGCGCGAGGACGGCCACTTCGCATACCATTTTTTTCATGCCGCACTGCGAAGCACGTTTGTACGACAACCTTCTGCAGGCCAACTGGTCAGAACACCAGCTCGCGAAAGTGACAATAATAGGTAGGCTTCTGAACCCATTGTCAAAAAGCACCTCCCACTCTGAAGCAACGCCTTGCACAGTTGCGGAGCCAAGCCTTGCACTTGAGTTGCTGCACTGGGGAACGAGTGAAGGTGAGCGAAACCATAAGTCTTCGGGTGTGGTTTGTGTTGCCCTAGGTAATAGTTTCAAGACCTACGAAGACAGGTGGGACTTGAAGAGTTTGACAGCGGAAGGTCGTCCGAAGCACATCCTGGCACTGGCGCCTTATTCCATCGAAACACCGTTTGGAGAGACAGGTATATACATCTTAGCTTGACTGCCTCTCATTGTATACATTGCCATGTTGATGTTGTACGTGGACTTAACGGCACTTGAGATTTTCATTTTATTTAAGATTTGAACTAAATGCTTTTTCATGTTTTGTCAGGCGAGGCGCTAGCCCAATCCTTCAATGATACAAGCATAATCTTGTTTCCTTCCTCTAGTTTGCCGACGGATCCGAAGTTTTGGAATAAGTAATTGGAGGTCCCTCCATCAAAAACATATTTACAAGAATACTTTGGCACAACACACTCGGGCGTATGAGTTGTGTTTCTTGGATTTCAGTAGGTGTGTGCTTGCATTGTGCAACTCGATAGGCAGTCTATAGCTAGGGCATGGGCTTGCACATCGTCAATGCGATGCACACGTTGTTGAAATATGATCGCGTGTGAGAAACACCTCCAACATATTTGTCATCAAGTACTCGACATTTAATCAACTACAATTGTGTAGCTAATTTGGTGGTGCATTAATTTGGTTAAGTTGGTGCTATAATTTAATTGGAAGGCAGCAAGTGGAGAAGGCATTTGCATAGCGTGTTCTTCTTCTCCATCCATGGGTATGGCATTATGAGTGATTCGTTAACGCGGGTGTATATGGCGTATTTAGAGGACTGCAAAAATATTGAGAAAATCGTTCAATGCAATGAAAGCGCATAAATCGCACCCTCATCTATGTTACAGATCGTGAGCAATCATTAGATGTGATGCGTCATCGAACCTGCCGAATCGTGATCTGTAATTATTTAAACCGTACGTAAGCGCCACGAGAGAACCGAAGCTCCGGTAGCTCGGTAGAACAAATGGACAAGAAATTATGAGGTCGCCGGTTCGTATCCTGCTACTCGCAGCAACATGTTTGCACTGGGTCACGAGCAGACGATCGGTCTTGTGCAGTGAAAATCCCATCACTGTTTAGTGATATATCCCGTTATGATATATCCGGACTAAGCGGTTTCCACGGTTGACTGAAATGCTGTTACGTGTGATAACCGGATAAACGGAATAGGTTTTAGAGTACTGATGTAACCTAAACACCGAACGGACTGCAAGCATATTATTTGTATTACACACATATACTGAACAATATACCGGTAACTAAACGGACAATGATGAGAAAATCGTTCTAATCATGAAAGCTGCAAAGGGTGGCTCAATTGCTGATCACGCTGACCAAGTAAACAATGCTAAAGGAATGCTCTTTTGCCACCATGAACTCACTTGGTGAGTGTCCACTCAAGTGCCTTCAACGCAGCACGGTTTGCGGGCTGCACGACCATTGGTCCTGCCACCTCGGCTGCCTTCTCTGGCCCGAAGAGTTTTTCCACCAAGCACAGACTCCATTCAAGTGATGTTCCTGGACCGCGGCTCGTGATGCACTGCCCATCCGCCACCACACGTGCTTCTGCATATATGCTCTTTTCCTCAAGGCTACCACCAAGCTCGTCCACGAATGCCGGGTGCGCCGTTGCCGCATAGCCCTCAAGTAGTCCCTTGGGCTCAAAGATCACGGCAGGCGCCGCACAAATTGCTGCGAACAGCCTGTTAAAAAAAAAACACCTCAGCACTGATAAGAAGGTTGTAAAAAGGCCGTCTAGCAAGCAGAGCGGAAACTTCTTATTGAAAGTGCACAGGAACCGCAGAGACGCCGCTATGGAGGAGAGCATATATGAGCGCAGAGCTGCCGCCACGGAGGCCGGTGCATATGAGTGCAGAGCTGCCGCCACGGAGGCCAGTGCATACGAGTGCAGAGCTGTCGCCACGGAGGCCAGTGCATATGAGTA